>JABLUY010000247.1:0-54757 GCA_013306675.1 Thraustochytrium sp. TN22 | reverse complement strand
CGGCGCGGCGGCGCGGCGAGGCGCGGCGCGGCGCGGCGCGGCGCGGGGCGCGCGGCGACATGTTGGCGGCGCCGCGGTGGTTGCGCGGCGCATCATGGGGCGCCGGCGGATGCGGCAGTGGCGCGCCGGGAGCGCCGCTTGCGGCAAGGGCCAGCGCGCCCTTGCGCGCGCCGCCCCAAGTGCGCCTCTCGCGGCCGCAAGGGCAGAATGCGCCGGGAAGCGCCCGTCGCTGTTTTCCAGCCGCCCACTGGCGCCGCGTGACGGCGTCGGGGGCAGCGCGGGAGTCCAGCCGCCGCCGCGCAAATCGGGCCCGGAGGCGGAGCTGGCGAGGCGCTAACAAGTGACGCGGAACGTGCGCATTGACCCCCGGCGCACCGCGCCCCACAGAGCAGCAGCAGTGGGCGAAGGGGGGACAGGCCGCGGGCGAACGCCCGCAGCTGCGGCGCGAAAGGCGTGCGACAGGGCGAGCGCGCAGACCAGACGGAGGAGGCCTGTCCCGCTGCGGGCGGAGGAAAGCGCGAGCACGAAAAACGAGTGGCGTGGCGAGTCGGCGCGCGGGATCGAGTTGCGTCGAGTGCGTCACTGGCGCTGCCTGGCACTGGCAGCCTTTCTGCTTTGCGTTGCGTTGCGTTGCTTTGCTTTGCTTCACAGCAGCCGGCCTTCAAGCCTTCAAGTGCTTAGTGCTGGCACGCTCGACGCCGGCTGGCTCAGGCGCAGGCTGGCACCTGGACCCGGAGCGCAGCCTGAGGAAGGAGGCTTGCTTGCCTGCCTGCCTGCCTGCCTGCTTGCTTGCTTGCTTGCTTGCTTGCTTGTTGCCAGCCAGCGTGCGCGCTGGGTGGCGAGAGACGGGACCGCGGCGCTCGACTCCGACTCGTGGCTCGGGCGGCCGCGAGCGTCCCGTGAGCAAGCCTGGACTGACTGAGCGCGAGACGAGACGAGCCGCTGGCCCTGGCCGCCTGGCGCATCGCTAGCCAGCTAGCTAGCTAGCTTGTCTGCCTGTGCTTGGCACGATCGTCAGCCAGATGCAGCCTGCATGTAGGCCTGCATGTACGTCGCGACCGCACCCAGCGACTCGGGTCCATTCACTCGCGGACGCTGGCTGCCTGGCGCAAGTACTCGAGTCGCTCCACTCGCCTTGTAGTTAGTTACCAGGGCAAGATCATCTTGGCTCGTCGCGTCGGTTGTTCCGTCGCGACTCGCGAGACTTGAAGTTGGAGGCGCGCGCCCAGATCGCGGCGCGAGATCGCGGCGCGCGAGATCGAAGTGAGACGTGGAAGGCCGCAGGCGGCAGGCGGCCCCAGCTCCAGCCTCTCTCTCCACTTTGCGGTACCAATCAATACCACTGCGGCGCGACTGCGCAGTCTGCGCTGCGACATTATGTTAGTTCAAGTTCAGGCCAGCTGCTGCCAGGCTAACGTGTAGGCCCTATCTAACTAACGTTCCCAGCGCCTCGTCTGGCCAGCAGCCACCACCACTGATCACCGCTCGCGTAACCATCGCGACAGCTCAGCCTCGGCGCGCCATCTTGCCTCGCCGCCGCGCGCCACTGCCATGGCGCGCCGAACCGCGCCGCGCCGCGCAGCGCAGCGCAGCGCAGCCGCGAAGCGCAGCGGCGGCGACCGCGGCGGCGAGCCTCGCGCTGCTCGGATGCTCTGAGGCCGGCTGGCCTGGCCCGCCGGCACGCGCCCTGGCCGGGTCAGTCAGGGCGCTGTCCGGGAGCGCCGACCCGGAGGCAGCCAGGCTGCAGTGCTGCGCGTGCGCCGCGCGGCCGTGACCACTGGCCTCGGCGCGAGCCGGCGAGCGGCGCGGTCGAAAGCGGAGGCCCGGCGCCGCTGGCCAGCGGCAGGCCGCCGGGACTCGGCCGGCTGGCCGGTACCAGCTGCGCGAGGAGCTGCCGCAAAGCAGAGAGAGAGCCTCTGGGCTGGGGCGAGATCGACCGGCCGACGAGGCGGACCTCGCACGCTTCTGGCGCAGCTCCGGGGCTGGCAGGCCCAGGCAGGGCAGGGCAGGGAGCGAGAGCGGCACGTGGTTGGGCCTGCAGTGTCACGGTAAAAACATAAGTTTGCTGGGTTGCTCGTTAGGGTGACGGGTTGATTGACTGCTCGTGAAGGTCGCTCGTCTCGTGCGGGCTAGCGTAACGTTATCCTTGCTTCAAGTGATCATCAGGCGCGGGCGGCGCGGAGGCGCAAGCGCTCGGAGCGGACGAGAGCGTAGGTGGAGAGGCCAAAGAAGGAGAGCGAAAAGGCGGTCATCTTCATGTAGGCGGCCCGCGAGGCGGACTCCCAGGCTGCCTCGTCGCCGTCCTTGGCGCGGCGGCGGTTGGCCTCAACGAGCGGGTTCATGATGGCGCGGTAGAGCGGCGGGAAGAGCGCGAGCGTGATGAGGCCCGGGTAGCCGCTGGGCAGCTGCGGCGACTCCTGAAAGTTGCGCAGCAGGTGGTACGGGCGGCGCTCAAAGGTGTGGTGGTCGCTGTGGCGCTGCAGCTTGTAGAGGAAGGTGTTGGAGAGGCGGTGCGGCGCGTTCCACGAGTGCGTCGGGTTCACCTTCTCGTAGGAGCCGTCCGGGAGCTTGTCGCGGCGCAGGCCGTAGTGCTCCAGGTAGTTGACGAACTCGAGCAGCGAAGCAGCGCCCAGGCCCTGCACGTAAAAGTACAGGAGCGCCTTGCGCACGCTGCCACCCGAGCTGCGCGCGATGAAGACCGCGTACAGCAGCGGCACCAGCGTGGACCACAGCATGCGGTTCTTGAGTACGCCCTCGCCGCTCTGGGCCTGGCGCTCGCGCTCAATGCGCCACGCCGAGATCCACGAGCCGAAAAAGGTGCGCGGCAAGAAGGCGTACACGCTCTCGTTCAGCCGCGAGGTGGCCGGGTCCTCCGGCGTCGCCACGTTCTTGTGGTGGCCGTCCGTGTGCTCAAAGCCCCAATGCAGGTAGTTGCAGTTCACCAGCAGCACGTTCGCGCACAGCTTCTCGAACCAGCTATCCTTGTGCACCAGCTCGTGCGACACGTTGATACCCACGCCGCCGTTGAACATGGCCAGCGTCGCCAGCATGCCCAGCTTCTCCGGCAGGCCAAGCTTCGAGTCGCGCTGGCACAGCACCGCGATCGTCTTGTACGTGGTCAGCACCTCCGCCAAGGTCCAAAAGTACAGCGGCAGGCGGAACCACCGGTCGTTCTTGAGCCGCCGCTGGTCCTCCGGCAGCGGGTTCGTCCAGTCCTCCGGCACCACCAGGTCCAGCACCGGTAGCAGCCCAAAGGCGGCCCACGCGAAGTTGCGTCCGTGGTGCCACGCCGACATGCCCGTCTTGGTCGGCGCGAACGCCGCCTCGCCCAGCTTGAACATGGTCACCGCCTCCGCCAGCCGCACCGCCGTCGTCACCCAGTACTCCATCACGCCCGTCCACCCCAGGTTCGTCGCCGCGCCTCGGCTCATCACGAACTTCTTCCCGCGGATCGACACGGTCGCGCCCTCCGCCTTGTCGTCCACGCCGCGCTGCGCGGACACGAAGCGCTCCCACCGCTGCAGCACGATCACCACCGCGATCCACGAGAAGAAGACCGCTTCGCGCGGGCTCCCCTTGGCCGTGCGCACCAGCGAACTCCACGCCGTCATCTTGCCGGTCCTTGCTTTTGCGTTTCCCTCCTGCTCGTACCTCGAGGACGCTCAGCTGTCGCCGCGCTGCACGTCGCCGCGCCGCACGTCGCTTCCGGGTCTGCCCTGCCGCCTGGCTCGGTTCAGGTTCGCCTGTGCGCCAACCCGTGCCCCGCCGCCGCGCCACGCGCGCCTCCGAGTCGGCGCGATCTGCCGCGCCTCCTCAGCGGGCGCGGGCTCTGCCGCGCGCCGCTCCGCCGCTCCGCCGCGCCTGCCCGCCGCGCCTGCCGCGGCGACGCCGTTGCGGACCCGCCCCTTGCGCAAACGCGCGACAACATTGTTCGCGCGCAGCGTCGTCCCGCGCTGGCCGTGCTCGCGCCGCGCCGCGCCGCCTGCTGCCTCGCGCGCCAGCTGCGCGACGTTCGCCTGCGCAATCCTGCTGCGCCGCGCGCCTTGCTGTCGCTGCCTTGCAAGGATGGAAGGAGTTCGTGAGTTTGATCTTGCCTCGGAGCTCCGTGCCACGACTGCCACTGTGATCATGACTGCTGCAGTGACCAGTGGCATGCACGCGCACGGTCGTGCATGACCTCTGAGGTCGCGCGCACACGTGCCGCCGCACGCGCCCGCCGGCGGTCTCAGAGACTAACAAGTAAGTAGGCTGCTTCAAGTTGGGTCTGGAAACCTGGACCGCGAGCGCCCGCCGACGCCACGGAGAACAGCCACATCGACCGATCCGATCATTTGAGCACAGACGCGCGGGGCTCTTGGGGCTTGCTGGTGGTACCTGGCATCATGCTCTCTGCAGCTCGGAGGCATGCACAGACGAGCGGCAATCTCGGACCAATCTCGTCCATGTAAGAGCCTCATCTCTCGGAGCGCATCGCTTCTATCGGTCGCATGTTTTGAGAGTCGCGGACCAGACCGCGGCCGCGACGACAACTTGAAGGAAGAGTTTCTCAGCTCCTCACTAAGCTTCGCTCGTGTCGCCCTTGCGCTGCGTGCGTCGCCAGGCTAGTAGAGCTAGAGCACCGCCTCTGCATCACCTTGCAGTGCTTGCATCGACGTGCGGCGTCCCCGCCATCCTCGTTCTCGTCCTGGGTCTCGTCCACGTCGCGGACCTGGACCCTGCCGAAACGAAGCATGCCCCGCCCGCGACGGGCGAGCTTTCTTCGTTGCGCCGCGCAGACCCGTCGGAGCGGCACGGCGCGACGCGAGCGCTGCGCCGCGCCGCGCCGCGCTGCGCTGCCGGTGCGCTGCGAGGCAGGGCGGAGCGAGGCGAGGCGAGGCGAGGCAGCGCGGCGGCGCCGGCGTCGGCAGCCTGAGGCGGTGCGGAGAACGGCCAGGGATCGCGCGGCCGGCCAGCAGGCATCGTTCATCTCCGTCCGGCGCGGCGGCGGAGGGAGAGCAGACGAGACTCCGGTCGCTCGGCGCGGCGACGCTCAGGCCTGGCGCGGCGCAGCTCGGCACACTCGGCGCGGCGCAGCTCGGCGCAGCTCGGCTCACTCGGCTCACTCGGCTCGGCGCGACTCGACGCTACCCACGGCTCGGCATGGCGACGCGCGAACAGCTCCACGCGCGCGCGCGCAAGGTGGCGCTGGAGACGCAGGACGTGCTGCGTGTAGGTGGGTATGTGAATGATGCGCACGAAGAGGTGCACGTGACCGAGCAGGTCTGCGCTGCCGTGGCTGGCACGGTGCACTACGGCGCGGACTTTGCGGTGCCGGCGACGCCGCGCGCCACGGGCGCCTTTGAGACGACGCGCTTTGTGGTGCGGATGGACACCTCCTTCGCGGCGGCGCGCGACCTGGTGCTCGCCGGCGAAGCCAACCAGGTGGCCGTGCTCAACTTCGCGTCCGGGCGCAACCCGGGCGGCGGCTTCTTGCGCGGCGCGCTCGCGCAGGAGGAGTGCCTGGCGCGCTCGTCCGCGCTGTACCCGTGCCTCTCGCGCTTCGAGTACATGCCAGACATGTACTACCAAATCAACCGCGGGCTCCGCTCTAAGGAGCGCTCCCTGTACACGAGCTGTGCGCTCTTCTCGCCGAGCGTCCCGGTCATTCGCGAAGACACTATGCGCGCCCGCTTTTACGATGAGCCATTCCTTGCCAGCGTCATCACCATGCCGGCACCCAACCTCACACCCCTGATGGCTAGCGTCAAGGGTCGGTCTTCCGAGGCCATGGCCCTGCGCGACCGCGTGCAGGTCATCTTGCGGGACCGCATCGACCGCGTACTGGCCATCGCCTGCGACAACGGCTGCGACTCGCTCGTGCTGGGCGCCTTCGGCTGCGGTGCCTACGGCAACGATCCGACCGTGGTGGCTGCGCTTTTCCACGAGCTGCTCACGGACAAGTACCGCACGTGCTTTCGCGACGTGCACTTTGCCATTTACGTTCCAAATGAAGACCCGTCCGATGTCAACTACGCAGCCTTTCGCACCGCCTTTGCGAAGGAGCTGCGTGCCTGACTGACTGACTGACGCTGTCTGAGTTTACTGGTGTTGACTGTGTGTGTGCGCGCGCGCGTTTGACTCCTCGTCCTGAGCCTCTGTCAGCTTGTCGGCATCTCCGCCCGCCCGTGTGCCGGCGGCAAGCAAGCACGCAGGTGTTCTTCCAATGACCATCTTGGCTGTCTTGGTCATGTAGACGGTGTTGACCGTGTTGATCCTCTAGTTCAGCTTGCAAAATTACATGTGATCATCAGTTGTTGTGCAGGATGCGCCTGTGCGGCTGTGCGTGGTGGTGCGGCACGGCCCGCTTGGCATTCGCTGCCCCGCGAAAGCCGCCCGCACGCGCTCGATCGTCCTCGTCCAGGTCGTCCTCGTCGTCTTCCGCCGCCGGCTCCTCGTGGTGGCGGCGTTGCTGCTGGCCCGAAGAGAGCGCACGCTGGCCAGAGGCGACGCTGTGGTTGTCGAGTGGCGGGAACTCGATGCCGCCTTCATCGGGTCGATCCGTGCGGTCGCGCTTGTGCTTCTTCGACTTGTCCTTGTCCTTGTCCTTCTCCTTGTCCTTGTCCTTGTCCTTCTTCTTTTTCTTGCCGCTGTGGCTTCGGCGGCGGCTGCGCGCGGAGGCCAGGTCATAGGCATCGTCGCCCTCGTCAAAGGCGAGCGCCTGCGCGCCGGGCTGCGCGGCGGCGGGTCCGGCGGCTGGCTTGAGGACCTGCATGACGCCGACGTTGACATTCCGATTGAACACCTTGTTGTAGGACTCCTCACGGTTGCGCAGCTCAAGCTTGTAGAACTGCATCTCCTCGACGGCATGGCGCACCTTGACGTCGGCCTGGTCCAACTTTTTGTTGAGCTTGGCAATCTGCTTGAGATCCTCGGGGCGCGGCTCGCGGTGCTCGTAGCGGTGCTCCCAATAGGCGATGGTCTTGCCGAGGTGCGTCACCTCGGCCTCGAGGCGCGCGCGCATCTGGTCGCGCTCCTCCTCCAGGTTACGCACGTCGTTGGCGTGCGAGGCGTTCAGAGACCGCACCTGGTCCTCGTGCGCACGGCGCAGCGTTTCCAGGTGCACCTCGTGGCGCTTGAGCTCGCGGGAGCGGTCCTGCTCGAGCGCTGCGAGCCTGTCGGCCGCGGACTGGCGGTCGCGCGCGGCCTCGGCTTCTGAGCGCTCCAAACTTGCCCGGAGGCCGTCCCGGTCCGTCTGCAGCGTGGCGGCCTGGCGCCGCAGCTCCTCGGCCGCGGCCTCGTGCTGCGCGCGCAGCTGCTGCTCCGCGGCACTGCGCTGCTGGCCCAGCGAGAGCCGCAGCGCGGCGAGCGCCTCGCCGTGGGCCGCCTCCAGGCGCGCCTTGGCGGCCGCGGCGTCCTGCTGCAGCGCGGCGCGCAGGTTGTCGAGCGCGACTTGCTTGGCCTGCTCCAGCTCGCGGCGCAGGCCGCGCTCCTTGTCGACGTGCTTGGTCTCTAGCTTGCGCAGCGCCTCCTCGCGCTCCGCGAGCAGGGCGCGCTTGGTGTCCTCCAGGGTCGTAGCGGCCTGGGTCTGCGCCGCCGATTCGCGCGCCTCGGAGTCCTGGCGCGCCTGCGCCAGCGCGCGCTCGTGCTTCTGGCGCGCCGCCTCCACGGCCGCCTCGAGCCGCAGCTCGAGCGCGTCGCGGTCCTTGCGCAGGCGCTCGGCGTCCGCGGCCTGCGCCGCGGCGCGGTCCCTGGCGCGCAGGAGGTCCTCCTGCAGGCGCGCCGCCTCGGAGGCGGCCGCGGCCTGCAGCTCGGCCCGCGCCAGCGCCAGCTGTTCCTCGCCGGCGCGGCGCTGGTCGGCGACCGCCACCGCACGGCGCGCCTCGGCCTCGCGCGTCTGGGACAGGAGCGCGTCGCGGTGCGCCTCCTCGAGCGCGCGCTCGCGCTCGCGACCCTCCTGCACGGCCTGCGTCGCCTCGGCCAGCCGCCGCTCCAGGTGCTGCGCGCCGCGCGTCGCCTCGGTCTGCGCCTGGGCCAGCTCGTCCACGCGCGCCTGCAGCTCCTGCACGTCGGCACGCGCCGCCTCCAGGTCGGCCTCGGCGCGCTCGCGCAGCGCGGCCTGGTGCCGCACCTTGTCGCGCAGGTCGGCCTCCAGCGCGCGCAGCTCGGCGCCCTTGGCCTCCTGCACGGCGGCCTGCTCGAGGCGCGCGCGGGCCTCCACCTCGGCCACCTCGGCGCGCAGGTCGCCGCGCAGCGCCTCGAGAGCCTCGGCGTGCGCCTTTTGCGCGGCGCGCAGCTCGCGTGCCGCACGCTCGGCTGCCACGGCGTGCGCCTCCTGCAGCGCGTTGCGCTCGGCCAGGTGCGCCTGCGTCGCGGTCTCTGCGCGCGCCTTGGCGGCCGCCACGGCCTCGCGCAGCGCCTGCGTCTCCACCAGCGCGCTGTCCGCCGCGCGCCTCGCCTCACGCAGGTCGACGGCGCCGGTCTCGAGGGCCTGCGCCTGCGAGGCGCGCTCCCTGGCGCCCACGTCGACCTGGTCCTGGAGCGCCGCAGCGCGCTCGCGCACGTCCTGGAGCTGCGTCTGCAGCGCGGCGCGCGCGGCCTCGGCGCCGCGCAGGTCGGCCTCGAGGCGGCGCGCGTCCGCGTCGCGCGCCGCAAGCTTGTCCTGCAGCTCGCGCGCGTGCTGGCTGCCCAGCTTGGCCTGCTCCTTGAGCTTGCGCTCCAGCGACAAGATCTGCTCCGAGGCGCTCTGCGCCGTGCTCTGCACGCTCTCGCGGCTTCGCCGCTCCTGCTCCACGGAGGCCTCCAGCTCGCGCAGGCGCGCCTCGGCCTGCGCCGTGGCGGCGCGCGCCTGCGCGAGCGCCGCCTCCGAGGCGGCCAGGTCCTCGCCCAGGCGCGCGCTGCGCTGGCCGGCGCTCGCCGCCAGGGCGCGCGCCTCGGCCGCCTCGCGCTCCTGCGCGCGCCGCAGGTCGTCCAGCTCGCGCGTGCGCAGCTCCAGCTCGGCCACGGCCGTCTGCGTGGCCGTGCGCTCCGCCTCGAGGTTGGCGGCCAGCGCGCTCAGCTGCTCGCGCAGTGTGGCCTCCGCCTGGAGCGCCTCCTTTTGCGCCTCGCTGCGCGCGCCCTGCAGGCGCTCCTCGCGCTCGCGCACCAGCGCCGCCTCGCGCGCCTCGGCCTCGCGCCGCAGCGTCGCGACCTGCTCCTCGGCGCGCGCCTGCGCCGCGGCCGCCTCGGCGCGCGCGGCCTCCAGGTCCGCGGTCAGCCGCTGCTGCGCGGCTGCGGCGCGCGAGTGGTCCTCGGCGCGCTCGCGGCGCGCCTCGGCCAGGTCTGCCTGCAGCGCCGCCACGGCCTCCTCGTGCGTCTGCCTCAGCTTCTCGGCCTGCTTCTCGCCGCTGTCGGCCTGCGCGACGAGGTCCGCGGCGCGGGAGTCCCACTGCTCCACGCGCTGCCGGAACGCCTCCTTGGCCTCGTCCAGCTCGCGCTGCATCCCCTTGACGCGCGACTTGAACTCGGCGCGCAGGTGCTCCTCCTTGGCCGCCACCTTGTTCTTGTACGCGCTCAGCTCGCGCATGGCGCGCTCGCGCTCCGCCTCGAAGCGCGCCTCCAGCTGCGCGGCCTGCGCCGGAGCCAGGCCGCCCTTGGCCTTTTGCTCCAGCGCCTCCTTCAGCTGCCTGATCTTGCCCGCCGCCTCCCCCATCACCTGCTGCAGCTCGCCCTGGTGCTGCTCCGTGAGCGCGCGGATGCTCGCCTCATGGTCCTCGTTCCTCGTGTTCAGCTGGTAGATCACCTTGGTCAGCTGCGCCACCTTCTTGCTCAGCTTGAGCTGCACGCCCGCGTCCGCCATGCTGCCCTCGCGCCAGCGCCGCCGCGCGCTGCGCCCGCCAGCGCCAGCCTGACTGCCGCCGCCCCTGCCGGCGCCTGCCTACTGCAGGGCACGGAGAGAACCTGAGAGAGAAAGGGCAGCAGAGCGCCGTTGCGCCAGATCCGAGCCAGGTCGACGGCGCCTCGAGGCCGCTGCGCCGCGCATGCACCCACTAGGCGCACCAGGGTGGCCGCCTGCCTCCTCGCCTTGCCCTGCCCTGCCCTGCCTGGCCTGTCGCAAGCCGCAATCCTTCTCCGCAAGCTCTGCGCCGCTCGCGCACACGTATTCGTTGAGGGTGTAGAAAAAACGGAGAGCGCGCGCCGGTTGCGAGGCCGACTTGGAGCCAACTCGGGCGCGCGCTGGCGGAGGACTCGCGCGGCGCGGGCGCGGGCGGCAGAGCGGCGGCGGCGGCGGGTGGCGCGGCGCGCGCGGCCTGCGCGGCTCGGTCTCCGCGGCGGCTCGGTCCCGGTCTCGCTCGCTGTCGCGGCGGCGCAGGGCGTCCATCGCGGCGGCACCCGCGCGAGGGCGCGGCCATGGACAGGCGCTTGGCTGCCGAGTGGGAGGCGCGCGGCGACGAGCGCGTGGAGGCGACGCGGCGGCGGCACGAGGAGCTGCGGCAGCGCCTGCTGAACCCCAAGGTGCGGCTGACGGGCCGCGATGAGAGCGCGCTGGCGGCGCAGATGAGGGAGAAGGAGGAGCGCGCGCGGCAGGAGCGCGAGGATGACCGCGCGTACGCGGAGTATCTGCAGCGCGTGCACGACGCGCTCAAGGAGGACGAGGTGCGCAGCGAGGAGCGCAAGCGCGAGGTCGGCGCCAGTCTGCGCGAGGAGTGGCAGCGCGAGGCCGCGCGCAAGCGCGAGAATGAGGCGAGCGCAGTCGCCGAGTACCACCGCGCCGAGCCCTACCGCGGGCCGGCCTCGGCGCAGCGCTTCGACGGCGAGGATGCAGGCGCCAAGGAGCGCCGCCTGCTGCAGCAGCGCCAGATGCGCTACTGGGCGCAGGAGCAGGCCGACGAGCGCGCGCGCCGCCAGCGCGAGGAAAAGGAGCAGGGCGCCCTCGAGGCCGAGCGCGAGCGCGAGGTCGGCGAGCTCGTCGACGAGGCCGCGCGCGCCGCTCGCGCCGCCGAGAAGCGTCGGCTCCGCGAGACCCAGCAGTACAACTTGCTGCAGGCCACGGAGCGTGCGGAGCGCGAACGCTACGCCCGCCTTCTCGAGCACGAGCAGGAGAAGCGCGAGCTCGCGCGCCTCGAGGAGGTGCGCCACCTCCAGGCCACCTCGGGCCAGAGCGAGCTCGCCGCGCACCGCGTTCGCCCCGACCACTTCAACGGCCTCAGCGATGCCCAGCTCGACGCCGTGCGCGCCGAGCAGGCCGCCCAGATCCAGGAGCGCCGCGCTCGCGAGGCGCGCGAGCGCAGCGAGGAGGCTCGCTTTGCCCGCGAGCAACAGGCGCTCCTCCAGGCTGCCAACCACGTCAACTTTGCTGACCAGGAGCGCCGCCAGCTCATCGCCAAGACTGACTTGGAGACTCAGCTGCGTCAGGCCCAGGACAAGCGTGCCCGTGATGACGCCTACCGCCGCGAGCAGCGTCTCGAGTCCGGCTTTTCAGAAGACTTCTTCTCTCGCTTTGGCACCTCTCATCGCTGACGATGGCTGCCAGAAAACACTTGGAGAGAGAAAAAGAGCCTGACGAGAGAGAGAGAGAGAGAGAGAGTTGTGTGTGTCTATGTGAGAGGGTGAGTCAAACGCAAATTCAGAAAAGGCAGCAGCGAGCAGCGCGATCCCTCCAACCGTGTATCTGTGTGGGTGCGGGTGTGTGTACAACACCATGTCGATCCATGCGCCCTGGGCGAGCGAGGTTTTCAAGTCCCAGACGAGTCAGAGTAGAGCAAAGAAATGAGCACAATTTGTCTGATGCGAGCCTCTGAAATGAATTCGAAAGCGATGCAGCCGCAGCTGCAACGAAGTCACTGCTTCGTGGCCTGGTCAGAGTAGAGCAAAGAAATGAGCACAATTTGTCTGATGCGAGCCTCTTGAAATGAATTCGAAAGCGATGCAGCCGCAGCAGCAACGAAGTCGCTGCTTCGTGGCCTGGTCAGAGTAGAGCAAAGAAATGAGCACAATTTGTCTGATGCGAGCCTCTGAATGAATTCGAAAGCGATGCAGCCGCAGCTGCAACGAAGTCACTGCTTCCTGGCCTGGTTAGAACAGAGCAAAGAAATGAGCGCAATGTGTCCGATGCGAGCCTCTGAAATGAATTTGAAAGCGATGCAGCCGCAGCAGCAACGAAGTCACTGCTTCGTGGCCTGGTCAGAGTAGAGCAAGAAATGAGCACAATTTGTCTGATGCGAGCCTCTGGAATGAATTCGAAAGCGATGCGGCCGCAGCAGCAACGAAGTCACTGCTTCGTGGCCTGGTCGTCCACTGTCACAAGTGCCTCGCCGTGCTTGGTCAAGAGCACCTGCGTGACCGCGACGCGGAGCAGACCGGCAGCCTCTGAGGCGGGCAGGCAGAAGCAGAACTTGAACGAGCAAGACGGGCGCGGCGCTGCGCGCGCGCCCAGGATGCGCGGCGCGGGCGAGGAGGACGAGGGCGCGGCCCATGACGGCGCGCCGCGGCGAGGGCTGGCGGGCGCGGCGGACGAGCTGCTGGGCGCCCTGGGCGCCGAGGACGAGGCCGAGGCCATGCTGCAGGACGTGGACGCGGACGACGAGGCGGCGAGCGACGGCGACTTGGACGGCGCGTCCATGGAGGACGTGGATGGTGTGATGGAGGGCGAGGAGGAAGAGGAGGAGGAAGAGGAGGAAGAAGAATTCGAGGGCGACAGCCAAGTCGCCGAGGACGGCGCGTCGCAGGCTCACGTCGGGCCTCTGCTCGAGGGCGTCGACGAAGACGTGGACGTGGACGAGGTGCAAGAGGTGGAGGAGGACGAGGACGGAGAGCGCACGCCTCTGGACGGCGGGCTGGGCGGCCTGGACGCGGAACTGGGCGCCGGAATGCGGCAGCGGGGCTCGGCGCGGGCCAGAGCTGGCATGGACGGGAGTGACTCGTCCGAGGGAGGAGGGTTTACGCCGCGCGGGGGCGCGCCACGTCCACGTGTGCAGTTCGACGTGGGACACGAAGCGGACGACATGGAGACGCCCATGACGGGGCGGCAGGCGGCGCTGGAGGCGCAACTCGGTATCTGGGGCAACAGCCTGGTCATGTTCGCGAGCATCGGAATTGGGCTGTACGCCGCGTCCAAGGTGCTCAACATCGACTTCCCGCGATTTCTGGGCATGACGATGCTAGGTGGCCTGGGCATGCTGGCAGCACGGCCCGGGTACAATCCGCGCATGTCGACCATGATTGAGCACAACCTGAACGAGGCGGAGCTGGAAACGATTCGCACCTTTGTGCAGCGACGCGTGGACCTGCACGACGCACCAGGTGCTGCGCGTGACGAGTATTTAGGGCGGCTGAAGCGGTCAAGTGTGGGCATGAGCATGCACAACTTGGGCAGCACCGGCGGCTCGCGCGCCAGCGGGCTGCACAGCACTGGATATCCGAGCAATTACGTGCGCATGTCGGGCGGCGGCCTGGGGCCCGTGCCGGAAGACGAGGACGACTTTTTCTTTTGAAGAGGGAATGAGAGGGCGGCGGCTTCCCCCCCCCTCACCAACCCACCTATTTGCATCATACATCATGACTGTTCTGCGTTCTTTTACTTGTTTTCATTTCCTACGAGCCGCGACCCGAGCCGAGCCGACTCGCGCCGAGCCGACCCGACTTGAGCTGACCCGAATTGTGGGCGGGTGCGTGGGACGGGTTGAGGTATGTTCATATCACATGGCTTTGAGTGCAGCAAAGGCGCGGCGGAGGTCGCGCAAACAATCCTGCACAAGGGAGGCCTCGTCGAGCGGGCCGGACACGCCGACGCTGCCGGCGCTGGAGCTGAGATGAGACCCAGCGCTACTCACGCTGCTGCTGCGGCCGCTGTCGAGGCTGCCGAGGCTGCCAAAAGCCGGGCGCGGGCAAACGTCCGGGGCAGCGTGCGCATTCTGCAGGGGCGGGCGGAAGTTGAGCGGGCTGGCGCGCACCCAGCGCAGCTCGAGCTCGAGGTAGTGGCTCTCCGGGTCGCGTAGCGCAGCAAAGGCACGCAGGCTGGGAAGGCGCGGGCGCACAAAGTCACGCAGCGCGTCGAGATCCGGGTCTACCTCGTCATCGTGGTCCTCGAGCAGCGTAAGGGCGACGCGCGCGAGCTGCTGGAGGTCGGCCACAGACACCAGCATGGGTTTCCAGCGCACCTTGGACGGGTCGGTAGCCTTCTCGAGGCGCAAGCAGCGGAAGATGTCAAAGAGCACCTCTGCCCGGACAACCTCCTGCGCGAAGGAGAAGACGTGCGTGGCCTCGCAGAGGTTGGCCACGACGGTGCGCACCTTGGGCGCGGTGCGCGCCAAAAAGTCGGCCTCGGCGGCGGAGACCGGGGCGCCCTTGGCGTCCGCGGGCGGGTCGCGCGCGGCACGGGCGGCGGCGAGCTGGCCGGCCACGACAGCGTCGTCCGCGGCGGCCAGCGCCATGGCGTGCTTGCACGCGGCCTGCAAGAGCTTGGCGGTGCTGACGAGCACCTCGTCGCGCTTGTCGTTGGCGGTGGCCTCCGTGCCGGCTTTGGGGTTGGCCGCGCCAGTCCCGGTGGGGTCCCGGGCGCGCGGCGTCACGGAGGCCTCGACCAGGGCCGAGTTGACGGAGCGAAAGAGGAAGCAGCTGGCGACGAGGTAAACGCGCTCGCGCGAGCTGGAGGCGAGGCGCGCGAGCTGGCAGGCCGCGTCACAGAGAGCCTTGGGCAAGGGCAGGCGGACGAGCGCGTCGAGGATGCGGTGTGCGAGCTCGGGCGCCGCGTGCACCGGCAGCGGCGGGTGCGCAGCTGCGACCATGTCGAGTACGGGCTTGAGCACGGCGTTGAGCGCCTGCACGCTGGCGGGCTGGGTCGCGAGCTGCGCGAGGACCTGCGAGGCGACCGAGGAGGAGCGCAGCGGCAGGTCGCGGTTGGCGTGGAACTCCTGGCAGAGCGCGTGGCCCAGCAGGCTGATGAGCGCCCAGCGGTGCGCGGGGCAGCGGTCCGGCTGCGGCCAGACCTTGCTGAGCAGCAGCGTGCAGAGCGCCTTGCGGCGCGGGATCTCCTCGCTGTCTCGCGGCGCCTCGAGGAGCGCCATGCGCGCGTACTGTGGGTGCCAGCGGAAGAGGTAGACCAGGCCGGGCAGGTCGCAGTCCTGCATCTTGCGGCGCAGGCGGCGGCTGAGGCCGCCGGACAGCCAGCCGTCCCGGGCAGCGGACGGATTGAGCGCCGTGGCGCCCAGCGCCGCGTTGGTGCTCCCGCGGCGCGCCACCTGGACGTTGGCCTCGTCCTCGTCCGAGACGGCGCGCACGGCGCGCGGCGTGCCGGGCGCCAACGAGGACGCGGCCGAGGCCGATGCGACGGCGAAGTCCTCGAAGTCGCCAAAGGCGATCTCGAAGTCGCCCTCGCTCCCGTCCTCGAGCGGGGCGTCCTCGTCGCGGTCTGCCCCGGCGTCCGGTTCGGTGGAGGGCGCCTTGGCGCCGAGCTCCTCGTTGGCGAGGTCGGCCTCCTCGGCGGCGCCGTCCGCCGGCGCGCTGGCCTCCTCGGCGTGCTCGCGCTCGTCCGAGTCGTCGCCCTCGACGAAGTCGTCCACGGTGCGCCAGTCGCTGAGGTCGCCCAGGTCGCTCGTCAGAGAGCTGCCGCGGCGGTGTTGGCGGTGCGAGGCCTCGCGCAGCGGCGACGACAGGCCGGACCCGTAGCTGCTGGACAACATGCCCTGGTCGCGGGACCCGAGCGTGAAGGAGGCTGCGGGTCGCATCGCACGGGGCGCGGAGGCGCCCACGGCGCCGCTGGCCCCAGTCGCGTACGTGGACACGGATGACCCGCTGCTGGCGGCTGTGCTCGTGCTGGACCGCCGGCGGTGGCGCGGCGAGATGCTCAAGACGACCGACAAGAAGCTGCTGGCGCCGCTGCCGGCGCCGGCCGCGGCGCCACCGCCGCTGCTTCCATTGGCACTGGCGCTGCCATTACCATTGCCGCTGCCGCTGCCATTGCCATTGCCGCTGCGTGATCTGGACCGCCGCCGGCTGCCGTGGTGCGAGAGCATCGAGCCGAAGCCTGAGCTGCGGCGGCGGCTCACGAGGTTGAGGGCGCTCCCGCTTCGTGGCAAGCCGCCAAAGCCGCGAGAAGACGAAGAGACCGACGACGACGACGACGACGACGACGACGATGACGACGACGGTGCTGCCGCCGCCGCCGGTGGGCTCCGCATCCATGAGGAGGAAATGGATGAGAGCGACGAGGACCAGGCTTCCCTTGGTGGCTGGTGCACGGCAACGTGGTTGCGACAGTGCACGTAGGCGGCCAGCGCGGCCTGCCCGCGCTCAATAGCGCGCGCCACGGCCTCGCGGCGACTACCGCGCGCAGCCGCCGTGGCAGTCTCGGCGCTCGTGGGCGGCGTGGCGGTGGCGGGGGCCTTGGGCACAGCGGCCGCTCCTCGTGCGGTCGCTCTTGGGGAGCCCGCAGGCGAGGACCCGGCCTCGCCTGCACGCGTCGTGCCCGTCGTCGTGCTTGTGTTTGTGGTGTTTGTGGTGGCAGCGGCGGCGGCGAAGCAGCTGCTGTTGGAGCTCGTGGCGTCGAGCAAGACAGCCCGCACCGATGCCGGCGCCGTCGGCCGCTCGTCGTCGCGCGCGGGCGCCTGAACGGTCGGCGACCTCGGCGGCGACGTGCACGCCGACACGGACGAGACCGAGGACGCCGCGGGCGACCGCGACTCGCGGCCGCCGCCCGCGCGCGCCGCGCCCTCCGTCTTGCGCGGCGCCCGACCCAGGCGCGTCGCGCCCGCCGCGCTCGTGCTTCCCGCCGCGCTCATGCTCCCGCCGCGGCCGCCCCGCGGCGCCGCGCCTCGCCTCGCCGCGCCTCGCCTCGCCTCGCCCGCCGCGCCTCGCCGCGCGCCGCTCGCGCGCGCCGCCGGCCTGCCGCGCGCGCGCGCCTCGGCCAGCTTCGCGCCTGCGCGCCTGCCTGCCTGCCTGCCTGCCGAGGCGCGTGCCGCGTGCCGAATGGCGGGCGCCGGGGGCGGAGCGCGCCTCGGCTCGCCGATCTCCCGCGTCCAGCGCGCCGCGCGCGCCGCCGCCGCGCGCCCGCGCGCCGCGGCGGCCCGCGCGCCGCACTGCCGGCCTGCTGGGCTGGCGGCGGCGGCCTCCGCGCGCGGGGCGGGCGGGCGGCGGCGCGAGGCGAGAGGAGAGGACCAGAGGCGCGTGGCGCCGCGCGGCGGCTGGGCTGCCGCGCTGCCGCCGCGCCGCGCCGCGCCGCGCCGCCGCGCCCGGCGGCGAGGAGCTGGCGCTGGCGCTGGAGCCGAGCTCGGGCGCCAGCGCCAGCCCTCGAGCTCCAGCGCGGGCTCCAGCGCGGGCTCGGGCTCGAGCTGGAGCTCGAGCTGCTCGTGGCCGCCCTCGTGGCCGCGAGGCCCAGGCTCGCAAGCGTCGCGACTCGGAGGCTCGCTGCACGCAGCTGGCCAGCGCGCGGGTGCAGCGCGCGAGCTGGTACGAGCTGGCCGCCGCCGCGCCGCGCCGCGCCGCGCCGCGCGCGGGCTCGAGCTGACCGAGCGAGAGGAGGGTCGCGGCGGCGCTGCTTGCACCCCGGCGGCGCCGAGTCGAGCGCGGCGCGCTTCCAGGCCGCGCCGAGGCCGCTGAGCGCAGCGAGGGCGCGGCGGCGGCGAGCTTGGCCGCGAGCCTTGGCGAGGCGTGCTCGACGAGCGAGCGCAGCAAAGCGCCGCGAAGGAAACAAGGCGCGCTGCCGCTGCGGCCTGTCACTCACTGCTGACGAGCGCTCACCGCGTTCGGGCTCGACGAGCCACTGCAACGCACGAGCCGCCGCCGGCAAGCACGGGCAAAGGCTCGTGATCGCTGGCGGGCGGTGCTGGCAGGAGCCTCAGCGAGAACGGCGTGACTCACATGTCCTTCGCGCGCGGCGCGACCGCCAGCGTACGCTGATCAGAGTCGAGTCAGGCAGCCTGCAGTGACTGACACTCGCCACGGCGGGACTCGGAGCGCCGCGCAAACTGCACTGCTGCCAAGGGAAGCCTTCAAGTTGAGCTCGCGTCGAGACCGAGGCAAGCTTCGATTCGGAGCTGGCGGGCTCCGAGTCTAGCCAGATGTCGCCTTGAAAGCTTAGAACTTTGGAGGGCGGCTCGGCCCGGAGCAGACAGCCACAGCAGTGCAGGCCGTGCAGCCTGCTTGCGTCCATCACCAGTTGATTGCTCGCGGCGCGCTTGCTGCGGCCCCAGTGGCGGGCGAGCGGGCCCGGGCCCGAGCCGCTGCCAGTGGCTGGCCGGCCCTCTGCGCGCCGCCGCGAGTGAAATGAAAACTGACGCAACTTCACGCAAGGCTTCAAGCAACCCGGGGCCACCACCACCACACCAAAAAACCGTGACTAAGGTACTAGTAGCCCCGGCCTAACGTTATCACTGGCAGTCATAACTTGAAGAAGGTTGCTGTGCGTTTCGCACACCGGCGAGACACGCAACTCAAGAGCGGCATGAGACCCTCGCCGCGATCTCGCGAGACTCTGTCGGGCAGTGTCGGCGCATTTGCTCATTCTCCGCGTCTGACGAGACTCACCTGACTCATCAGAGCACTGACTGTGAGAGCAGCCTGGAGGCGCCTGGAGTGGCGCGGGGCGTCGCGGGAGCGTCGCAGGAGCGCCGCGGAGCCGCTCCAGGCTGGAGCGCGTGGACTTGGACTAGTAGTGCAGCGCACTGCAGCCTGAGCCAGCCGCCAATCATGCCTGACTTGCCGGGCACGGCGGCTCGGAGCATCCGAGTCGGGCGTCCTGGAGGCGAGAGGCCTCAGGCTGAGAGCACTGAGCTGAGTCGGTGAGTCCAGCTGGACTCGGAAGCACTGTCGCCCTAGCCTGTGCTGATTGCCGGTCTTGTCGGATTTGAGCTCCAGGAGCGCTTGGAGAGCGGCGGCGTTGCCTTGAGCCGCCTTGAGCGTCCCCAGGGGACGCTTATGGCAAGCCACGGTCTGGCCAGACTCTCCACCAGGCGCGCTCTCAAGCGCGCTCAACTTGAAGAGTGGCTTGCTCTCAGCACGCTCCAAGCGCCTCTCGCCAAACCTTGAACGCGGCGGAGCGAGGAAGGTTTAGGCACGGAGCAGGGCAGCGTGTTGACGCAGCAAGGGTCGAGCATCGATCGCTCTCCTCCGGCATTGGCATTGATCGGCGCTGCGTGCTGCAGGCTTAGTACATCATGCTAGCGGCGTTAGTTCTCCGCCGCCGCCTTGAGAGCGCAAGCAGTCAATACCAAGACAAGCAGGGCACGGACGGACCGGGGCGCGCGGCGCGAGGCCTGACGTGCGCGATGGAGGGGCCGCGGGCGTCGGCGCGCGAGGGCGCGCCCGCGCGTGACGGCCGAAGCGTCTGCGAAGATGCCCACGTCCAGCAATTGGAGAGCGCCGACGTGGCACTGGACCCGGTCAGGGGGGGGCTACCCTTCGGCGGCATGCGGGCCGGAGACGCAAGCGGCGCGGGGGGCGGCGCGGGGAGGCGCGCCGACGCGCCCGCGTCCGCGCCGCCGCCGCCGCCGCCCTCCGTACAGGGCGCCGGCGTGGCGCAGAGCGCCTCGAGGAGGTTGGCCAGCTCCGAGACCTCCGACGCGAAAGTCAAGGCGCCCATGCATGGGGCGGCGGGCTGCGGTTCCCGTGGGAGAGCAACGCGCAGCGCGCCAGCAATCAAACTCGAGGTGACCAGCGACGAGCCCGTGGACGAGCGCAGGGGCCAAAACCACGTCAAGACGGTGGTCGGGGAGAGAACCTCCGAGTTCGCGAGGCCCGAGGACTTGTTCACGGAGGTTGGGACCGAGTCCTCCCCTTCCGCCTGGCATACTGCTGGTACACATGCGAAGCTCGGTACGGCGAAGCCGCCTGGGCTCCAGGCGGCCGAAGCGACGACGCAGGCCGTGAACAACAGGACGGCCAACAAGAGGATGCGCGACGATGATGAATCGACGACCTGCGGCGGCGAGTCGCTCCCGGAAACGAAAATTCTCAAGCCCGATCCTGCTGGACAGCTTCTCGAAGAGGCGGGCAGCCATTTCTACGTACCTCTGAAGAACTTCTTGCATGAGAACACATTCGCGGACCAGCTCGCGGCCAAACCCGAGGGGAGCAAGTTTGCCGCCAATCTACGCGCATTTCGCGAAGATCCTACCTTGGACCTCGAGATTCTGGTTTGGCTATCCTGCGGAGACCCCTCGAGCGGACAAGCGGTTTCTGCGCGAGTGAAGACAGTGGAGGAGACGGAGCAGGACAAGTCGGCCAACTGGGTACTTCAGACGCTCAAGTTGACCACGCCTTCGGAACAGGCGTGGGTCGACCTCTGTGAACATGCGCTCCACATCAAGCAGCGTGCGGACATTGCGCAGCAGGCGCACCCGAACGGCTATCTCGATGTTCTGCCCAATTCCACCCGTTGGGCCGCGGTCCTGCACTGCTTCGACGATGGGGACATTCCCCTCGACGCGAACGGGACGAAGCGCCAGCGCCATGCTTTGCGCCGCGTGCAAAAGGTGCACAACCCCTTCCTCGAGATGCGCTACCGCAGCTACTGCAACTTACTCAAGTTCAAACCGGGCTTTCGAGCCATCAACGAGCGTTGGCTTTTCCATGGCCCGAGCGCTAACTCACCCGACGGCATTTGCCTTGGCACCGAGGGTTTTGACCCTCGTGTGTGCAGGGACTCCAACCGTGTTGGACGTTCGATCCACTTCAGCGTCCGGGCCAACGTCTGCGCTGTCTACTATGCGCACAAGCTGCCCACGGCGCGCAGCCGCTACCAGGTTCTCCTGGCGCGGGTCGCCTGCGGTAACCTCTGCAGTGTGCCCAGCTTCGCCAACCGCGTCCGACCGCCGCAGCTCCTGCGCCAGGACAACCCGCACGTGCTCTACGACACGGTCATGTGTCGCGCCAAGACCTTTGTGGATCCGGACGACGCCAGCTTCGTGGGTACCTTTGACGCGCACCAGGCAATGCCGGACTACCTCATCACCTATGATGCGCGCCTCGTGTGAGTCACGAGCCTCTCCGGGAGATGTGTGGGCGCAATGTTGCAAGCAGATTCGCAAGCAGATGAGGCCGCTGCCGTCAGCGCCCCGATTGACCTGCCTGCGAATTTGCGACACTGTGTCGGCGACCCCGCGCTGCTCCTGCTGCCTTCAACAAAACGCTGCGTTCATCGATCGATCAGTGGTTTTGTGGTAAATGGGGAAGCCAGGCGCGATCCATTCGCTGACCGAAATCACGCTTTCGACGCACGAAGAGTTCTTCCCCCCCTACCCCACCCACGAGACGACACGCTACGAGTCGCTCAGTGATTCACTTTTGCAGAAAGTGGCTTCGTCGCAGGAGCCGAATGAAGTGAGCCTGGCGGAAGGAGCGAAGCCCTTCTCGCGGCCATGCGCAGCCATCCAGGCGACAGCAAGCTTCAGACCGAGTCATGCAGCCCTGGAACCTCGCTGTGAACGAGCGCAACAAGGTGATGATCGGGCAGGAGCTGCGCGGCATCGCCGACATTCTCGCGGCCATGCGCAGCCATCCAGGCGACAGCGAGCTTCAGACCAACGCATGCGCCGCCCTCTGGAACCTCGCTGCAAACGACCGCAACAAGATGATCATCGGGATGGAGCTGCGCGGCATCGCCGACATTCTCGCGGCCATGCGCAGCCATCCAGGCGATAGCCAGCTTCAGACCCACGCATGCGACGCCCTCTCGAACCTCGCTGCATTCAACGACCGCAATAGGGTGATCATCGGGCTGCGCGGCATCGCCGACATTCTTGCGGCCATGTGCAGCCATCCAGGCGTCCGGCAGCTTCAGACCGAGGCATGCGGCGCCCTCGGGAAACCCTTTTTCAAAGACCGCAACAAGGTGATCATCGGGCTGGAGCTGCGCGACATCGCCGACATTCGAATGGTGCGTGCGAGATCAGGTTGGCCAAGCTAGGACCCAGCCACCCTGGCGTCCTGGCGACGAAGCACAACATCGCCCAAGTGCTGCAGGACATGGGCCAGTACGAGGCGGTGCTGGCGCAGTTCAACGAGGTGCTGGAGCACAAAGTGGAGCAGCTCGGGCCGACGCACCCGTCCGTGCTGACGACGAAGCACAGCATCGCCCGCGTGCTGCATAACATGGGCCTGTACGAGGCGGCGCTGGCGCAGTACAACGAGGTGCTGGAGCAAGAAGTGGAGCAGCTCGGGCCGACGCACCCTAACGTGCTGACGACGAAGCACAACATCGCTCTGCTGCTGCAGCTCGTGCTGGTGAGGGCCGCACCTCCGTGGATCTTTTGGGGTTGGTGCCCGAATCGCGTCTGGATTTGGAGACAAGAGGCAAGCTGTCGAGCAGGTCTGGAGGGACAGACCGAGATGTCTTCGTTTCCAACGAGCATGCAAAGGTTTGCTTGCTGCAAGTCGGTTCGTAGGGTCAGCGCGATGCCCTTTATTTGGAGGTCCGCCTGTCTGAAGACTGCGACCAGCTTTCAGATGTTCCCCGGCAGGCTCTCGATTTGACGATGCACAGACCCTCGGCCACCAGCCAATCAAATGGCACTCCCATGGTTGCGCGATGGCGCACATGGAAGCGCGTGTACGAGGAGAATTCTGCTCTGGAAGTCGTCTCCGGGCGATACCTCGTCTTGAATTTACATGGCGGATGCTCATGCGCAACATGCGCAACATGCGCGCTCGAAGGGCACGCAGACGCCGTGTACAGTGTGGCTTTGGACGGCAACCGGATCATCGTGCCTGGGCATGACGAACCTTTATCTTACTTCAGACGACACGTCGCGCGTGTGGGACGCTCCGCTCACACCGGCCAAATGCTGCACGTGCTCGAGGGGCACACTGATTACGTCAAGAGCGTGGTTTCGGACGGCAATCGGATCATCGTGTCTGGGTCTGACGATCTGTTTTTCTTCTTCCGGCGCGACGGTGCGCGCGTGGGATGCTTATATCGGCAACGGCAGGCGCACTGTGTTCGTGGGGCACGCGACGCAGGTCAACAGCTTGGATCCTCACGCAACTTTGGAAAGAGGTCATCATGAGGCGGATTCACTGTGTCGATCGAGCTCCTTTCGATTTATGTGTAATTGGAGTGCCTCCGGCGTAAGCGAATGCCGCAGCACTCCTCCAAATGTGTCCTGGTGGGAATGTGGAAGCTGATGTGTGCCGGGAGGACTTCAGCAACTGAACCATGTTTGCGGCCGTCCCTCTCTCACGTCTCTGTTGGACTGCAACGCTCTCCAGCAGCGAGACAAGAAAAAAAAAGAAAGAATATTATCTGTGTTCACATGAGCATTGTGCTGGCCTGACATTTTCCGATTTTCGCTTGCGAAGCCTTGTTACTGCGCATGTACTGCCCAAGTCTCAGCCTTCAAGCAGCCGGCACCTTCATGGACAACCTTGGATGTCCACAATGACTTCCTTCACCTTTCCACAACAAGCCTTGGCCAGCGAACTTAGGTCGACAAGCTCAGCCAACGAGGCGGGCCTGCCCAGACGCGGACAATCAGAAGGTCAATTCCAGAGATCCTTGCACCGGTGGGCTATGACGTGTGCATCATCACGCAAGCGGAAAGGCCTGGCCCTGGTGGAGCCATGTCGCATCGCAAAGTGTTCAGCAGCCCCGAGGCTACTCTCAAGACCACTGGCGAAACCGCCCGCCGCTCTGGGTCGAGCCTCTCAGCCTTCCCCGGAGCATCCTCCTCCTCACTTTCCTATCAACCTTGGGAATCCAGGGAACCAGTAACGGCCCCTTGAGCCTGTCTCGTGATGACTGACCTCGGCTCAGGCTGATGCCAGTGGCACTGCCAGTGCAAGCAAGGAGCATGACGATGACAAGTCGGAGCAAAAGCATCGGAGCATGCTGCGCGAGGTCGAGAAGCGGCGCGAGCGGGTACGTTGCCGCGGCGAGGAAGGCGCATGGATACGTAGCTGACGATGACGTGGTGGCGCTGCTTGCTCTTACGCAGTGGCTTCGCGACAGAGCCGAGGAGTCTACGCGACAGGGACCGTCGAGCAAGACAAAGCCAGGCGCAAGCTCGGGCGCGCCGGGCACGAGGACGCCAAGGAGGAACCAGGTTTTGCCAGCCTCCTCCGCGCCAAGGAACCAAGTGTTGCCAGTTTCTGCCGCGGCGAGGGACCGGGAGTCGCCAGCCGCTTCAACGCCAGCGTCGTCCGTGGCAGCCTCGCTTGCTGGAGCTCTAGCGCCCACCTCTACGGCGGCAGCCTCATGTTCGCAGGCTGCGTCCTTTGCTCCTCCATCAAATACGCCGTCGGCGGACTCCCACTTGCAAACCTATCTCTCCTCACAGCTCCTGAGCCACAGCTGCCCACTTTGCTATGAACTCATGCGAGGCGCTGAGCGAGCGCCCGTTCTCGTCTTTGGCTGCGGTCACTCCTTTTGCAAGGCATGTTTGCAGCGCTATTGTGTGACGGACCGCGACAGGGGCACCATGGGCACTTGCCCGGTCTGCAAGGCGCCCATTCAGTCGTGGGCTGTAAATCAGAGCCTACAGGCGATCATCGAGTCCTTCTTGCAGAGCCGTTCTCATCATCTCCAAAATCAACAACACCAGCACCAGCACCAGCTCTCAGCCAGACCTGAGTCGCGCGGCGCTTCTGTGGACTACTGGGACAGGTTGTCGGCCTTGGCAACACGCATCAGCATCCTCGAGCAGCAGCGCAAAGGCGCCGAGCAGGAGATTGTCCAGGCAAGCCAGCGACGAAAAGCCTTTGCAGAGGCGCAGACAAGCCTTGAGCGCGAGGAAGCCTTGGCTCGCCAAGCCCTGGAGGCGGCTCAGGCGCAGCTCGACCTTGTGCAGCAGCACGTGCAGGACCAGCGGACAAAGGCCGAGCGCGCAGCGCAGGATGAGAACGAGGCGGCGGACAAGATGAAGATGCTCGCAAGTTCTCTCGCAGAACTCCAGCTCGAGCGCGACAAAGTGTCCTTACTGCTACAGGCGGCCAAATCATCGGCCGCTCACCAGCCCTAAGAGGCCCTTTTTCATTGTCACAATCTCTGCTTCCGCAGACGGGTCAAAGCATCAACCGCGCAGCCGCATTGAACCTCTCTCTTTGCCGTACTTTACTGCAGCAGGATCAAACCTCTTTCTTTGGCGTACTCTGCTCCACCAGGCGTTTCAAAGCACTCTTCGAAAGGGACCCTTCTCTCCCTTGCCAACCGTACCTCTGTTCCTACCGGCGACCCAAGCGTCGGCCACGCAGCTGTACAGACCGTTCGTTGATTCGTCCTTCTTTCAGACGCTATCTCTACTGGTACTACTAAGTAAGTAGAGGACATAAGTTTCTATTGCTCCTGGCTCAAGTTTGTTTGGATGTCAGAGTCTCCACGTCACGGGCCGCATCCCCATCGCCGTTCCCCGTCACGCTCTCCTCTTCAACTGAGCTCGCGTCCAGAGCATCGTACGGATTGCCGTCTCGTGCCGCCGCACCTGCGTTGGAAGAAGAGGACGCCGCTGCGCCGGGCTCCGGCAGCGGGCCGAGCAGCGAAAGAAGAAATGCCACCGAGTCCGTGGAACCGTCCTCAGCCTGCAGGTCAGGCCGCATGTTGCGATCAATGATGCCTGAGTCACTATCGTAAGCGTCGGCCAGCGAACGCACCGCATCCTGAGCGCATTCGAGGCGCTCCGCGAAAGAGCCAAGATGAAAGGCAACGTGCTGCCGCGCGCGCCAGCGCTGATAGTGGCCAATCAGATCCTCCAGGTCCTGGAGCGCCAAAAGGAGCGCGTGCATACGACCCGAAGCCACGTCTACGCGCAAGACGTCGCAAACGCGCGTCACGAGCGCCTTGATGGCGGAGAGGTCGCGGTACAACTCGGTGACCGAGTAGTGCTCCGCGTGCACGAGGTGGAAGTGATGCATAATGCGATCGCGGATTGCGATAACCTCCGCGGCCTCTGGAAAGAGCGCAGCGCCCGTACGTGGGTGCACGGTGTGGCGCAGAAATTCGCCAATGTAGCGCGGGTCTGCGAAGCGCGGCTCATAGCGAAAAAAGTGAGCTACGATCTCGTCCGGCTGCCACGCGCCGGCACGAACCGCGGCGCCCACGTCTCGCCGTCTCGCGAAGATCCTGAAGAGCTCAATGCGCCCAGAGTCGACGTCCCGCGTCGGCTCGTTGTACATGCCCACCTTGGTATTCTTGAGCCCCGTCGCGGCCAGCGAGCCCGTGTCCAGGTGCAGCCGCTTGCCGTTCCCGCGCTGCAGCAATGCCGTCTCCACCACATAAGCGGCCGGCGTGTCGCTGGTGCGCACATCCGCGGACATGGCGGCGGCGTCGCCCTCGCGCCGCGCTTTCATATAGTCAAGCGCCGCCAGGATGAGCGCCTGCCGCAGCGCGAGCAGGCCCACGTCCAGCATGCGGTGCACGAGGTCCACGTGCGTAATGCCAAGGGGCTCCACGGTAAAGGACGCGCGAAGCTGCACGCTGGGGCGCGCGTCCGCGTACTGAATGCGGAAGCGTTCCACGCGGATCGTGCCAAACTCGAGCGACTCGTTGCGCTGCTGCGGTCGGATGGTGCTGCTGTCCGCGGGGGGTGGGAGGCTGGTGCTAGCCGCTTCGCTCGCGTCCATGGACTTGGTTCGCGATCGCAGGGTTGTACCGGAAGCCGCGCTCGCCGAGGTTTCCGAGCCGTCTCTGTCGAGAGCGCCAAAACGCGTCCAGAGCAGGTAGAGCGAGAAGCGCATTTCGCGCGGGTCTGCGCCGCGCAGAGGTCCGGCTTCGCCCGGAGCCATCGTTGCCTCGCCCTCGTCCTCCTCTGGCTCGATGTCCTCCAAGAGTGTGAGCAGACCCCCCAAGCTCTCTTCCAGGCCGGCCGGGGGGCGTCCTGACGCCGAGTGCAGACGCCGCGAAAACCCAACGATGCTGGCCACCGCCTTGAGGTGGCTCGCACTTGCCTCCAGCATGCCGCGGCATAACCCGTGGAGCCAAAGGCGGCCGTCGCGCTGCAGGTCACTGGCCGTGCGCGTTGGCTCGTGCATGGCCGCTAGTCCCGCCACCTTGGTGCGCAGCGCCGCGGCGAAGGATTCCGCAGCGTTGCAAAAGGCCGCCGCCACGAGCAGCTCGCGCTGGCGGATCTCCTCAAAGTCCGCTGCGTCGTCCTCGGGCGTGAGCGAGACCGTGCGTGGCACCACCGCATTACGGTGCGAAAAGAAGTTTGCGCAGCAGCCCAAGAGACCAGCCTCGCCCACCACGTTGGCCGCGTAATACGGCACACGCTGCCCGCGCTGAGCCTCGAAGGTCCACAGTCCGTGCGAGGTCGTGTTTACGCGCCGCACGTGGTTGAGCAGCATGCGCAGGTCCAGCGCCTGTGGCTCGTTGGTGAAGTTTTGCAGGCCGTCCACGTGCAGGTTGCCCGCGGCGTCCGCACGCACGCGCAGCTCGATCTCGGGCGCCGCCGAGCGCCGGCCTCGCGGTCCGCCCGCGCCGTTCTCGTCCGGCGGCTGCCACACCGATCGTCCGCGGAACTGCACCGCGCGCTCGTGCGGGTGCCGCTGCTTGTTCCACGCCGAGTGCACGAGCGTGTACGCGAGGTGCCAGTGCAGCGCCAGCGCCAGCTCGTCCATGGCCTTGCGGACCAGGTCCGCCGGCCGGACCAGCAGCACGTCCGCCGGCAGCCCTAGCGCCGCGCGCAGCGCCGCCGCGCGCGGCACGAGCGGCGGGCTGCGCCGCTTCAGCTCCAGCAGCAGGTCGTCCGCGAACCCGGCCGCCGAGTGCGCGCCCGAAGGGCTCGCCGGGGCTTCCTCCGCGACCTCATCCTCTGACGAGCCCTCTGCCGTCGCCGTCGTCGCCGCCGCCGCCCCGACCTCCTCGCGCGCCTCCGCGCCGCCCTCGCTCGCGCTCTCCATGATCCCGGTTCTGTTCTGCTGCGCCGTGCTCTGCACTCACTGTCATCCATCACAGTGCCTGTCACAGTCAGGCGAGGACGAGGACGAGCGCAAGGACGAGCGCAAGGACGAGGACGAGGACGAGGACGAGGACGAGGACGAGGACGGCGAGGAGCGATCGGGATTTGGAGGTGGAGAGCTACAGCGGTGCCAGCTCTGCCAGCGAAAGAGAGGGGGGAAGACAGCGACAGGAATGAGGACGACGCTGGGCACGCTGCGAGGCTGGTGCCGGCGAATTGACGAGCAAGAATGCCGCGAGGCAACGTTGCGCCGCCGCCACGTGTAGGATAGGATGGATGACCGGAACGGAAAGGTGCATGAGTCAAATTGAGCCGAGTCATGGCGGCTCACCTTGCAGGCCAGAGCCTGTACGCCAGGCTACTTCGAGAGAGTGGCGATTTCACAGGACTTGAGCTTTACGACGGGGTGGCGGCATTCATCCGCGTCTGGACTTGCGGCAGTGAGGAGGCGCTTGCTTGCCTGGAGAGTATTCACCCATACGCAACCAGTGCCGTGGCGAACTACGCTCGCCCAAATACGCCGTGCTCGGGCTCAACCCACCGGATGTGTCCCGAATCGTTTTGCAGTTTGTTCAAACCAACCATCATCGCGAGCGGGAACCCAGATCGTTTTGCAGCTTGTTGGAACCAACATCGCGAACTGGAACATTGGCGGCGCGGTGCTCACCGCCGTGCGGCGAGCTCCGGACAATCTCGTCCTGGACTCGGACATGATCACGAAGAACGCAAGCACCTTGGCATGCTGGATCGGTTGGCGACCGATCGCAGGGCGGGATGCAAGGGGGTTCTCCTTAGCGCACTGCGAGCTGGAAGGAGCTGGGATGATGTCGTGCATCAGATGCGGAGCGCGTGAGTCAGCAAGCTGAGTCCCGTCTTTTGACGCTATTGGGAGGATGGCGGCTAGTCAATCACGTCGACGAGGGCCAAGAGCCCACGGTCGAGATGAGACCCGCCGGCAGTCTGTTGTAAGCACGCTCGCGCTGAGGTCACACACATCGGTAAGTTCTTAGACGACCTCGACCGGCGCGGGCGGAGCGAGAACAACAGCTGCGGCGCGGGATCCTGGTAGTCAACGATCAAATGTTTGACAACGTGGATCTAGGACAAGAGGTCAAGATCAACGCATGGCGCGGAGTCCAAGACGCCGCGGCCAGCTCGCCGAGCGAGCAATGCCAGACCGCGAGCAGATCTGAATCGCCGTAGAGCGAGGATCATAGCAAGCGAGAAGGCAATAGAGCAACGAGCAGCAGCGTTCGCTCAACCACAACCTTTTATCGCCCCGACCTCTCGTTCCACCTCGGTGGACGAGGGGCGGGGCTCTTTTTCGTTTGTTAGAAGGCCACCAAGTATCTCTCCTACCCATAACTCTCATAAGACGCACATGGACGATCGTGTACCCCACGTCCTTACTTTTCGCAAGTCGGCCCAGGCGATCGTTCGAGAGCTGGAGGGTATTCCCTGAATCCAATCTATTGAGTTGATGGTCATTGCAGCGAGCGCGCCTCGGCACTGGCACTGCCACTGCGCGCATCGACAAGGTCGCTCATGACCCGAGGTGACGGGTCTAACGGCCAGCCTGACGCCCCCCCGTCGCAGTGGCGGCAAACAAGGCGGCGCTGTACGAGTAGACGCCGACCGGCCGCGGCGCGGCGGGGCGGAGGGCGGAGGCAGGCCAGCGCGCCAGCCAGCGCGCCACTCAGCGCGCCAGCCAGCGCGCCAGCCAGCCGGCGGGCCTGGCGGACCTGGCCGGCTCAAGATGGAGGGGTCCTTCGTGGAGGAGGCGTGCGGAGAGCAGGACCCCGCGCGCGTGCGCGAGCTGGAGGTGATCTTCACGGACACGTCGGCGTCGCACCACTTCGCGGAGCTCAAGATGCTGCAGAAGCTGACGCTGGTGGACACGAGGCTGGAGCGACTGCCGGATCTGAGGTGCCTGGGCACGACGCTGAGGTCGCTCACGCTGAGCAAACAACCCGGCGTACGGCGGCTAGAGCATCTGGAGTGGCTGCCAAACCTGACGGAGCTGGTCGTGACGCGATGCGAGGTAGCGCGCATCGAGAACCTCGACCGGTGCCCGCGGCTGAGGCGCGTCTGGCTGAGCGAAAATCGCCTCGAGCGCCTGGAGAACCTGGAGAACCTCAGCGACCTGCGCGAGCTTTGCGTGCAGGGCAACAACATCAGGGAGCTCTCTGGCCTGGAAGGCAACGCTTACCTGCGCACGCTGGACGTCTCCGCCAACAAGGTGTCGCGGCTGAAAGAGCTGGAGCGGCTCGCGGGCCTCGCCGAGCTGCGCGAGCTGCACCTGCAGAGCGCGCTCTTCGGGCCGTGCCCAGTCGTCTTTCAGGAGAACTACCGGTCATTCGCGGTGTGCTTGCTCAAGGGTGTGCGGGTGCTGGACCAGGAGCGCGTTGAGGACGCGGACCGGGAGCGCGCCGAGGACGGCTTTTTGCAGCGTCAGCTGGACTTCCACGACCGTGTCGAAGCGCTGCACCGCCAGCACCAGGAGGAGCTGCGCGCTATTGAGCTCACGCGCATCAAGAGCATCCGAGAAGCGGAGGACCTCAAGGGCCAGCTGCTGCAGCAGTTTGCCAAACTCCAGGAGGTGGTCTCGCGCGGACGCGACCGCGTGCGCGAGGAGCGCCTGCGCCAGGTGCGCCTTCGTGAGCAGAATTTTGAGCATCTCAAGACAGAGTTGGTCAAGGCGCGCCAGCAGCACCGCGACCTGCTCGAGACGCTCATCACACAGGAGCGAGAGACCATGGACCAAGAAGACCGCGCCTTTGCACGTTTGTCGCGCCGCGCGCGACTAGAGCTGAACGAGTCCGTGGCGCTCGCCGAAATCATGCAGGGCGTCGTGGACGATGATGGCCGCGTCGTCAAACGCGTCGCCGTGCAGATGCTCTACGGCGAGAGCGTCGCCGCGCCGGGCACCGCTGGCCTGGCACCAGAGCTGCAGACCCTTGCCAGGGCCGTCATGGAAGCGCAGCACGACGGAGACGAGGCCGAGGGCGCTGATGCGGCAGGTGGCACAGACGTGGAGGCCGACGCCACAGATGACCATAGCGACGACGGCGGCGGGCTCGCGGGCGCGCCGGGCGCGATCTTTCGCATTTACCGTGCAGCGAAGGTCTTCAACGCGACGCTGTGGCGCGAGCGTTGGGCGCAGCCTGCAGCGCCGCCCGTGTCTGTGTACGTGGGCATCCCCGACCTCGCCACGCTCAAGCGTGCCCTTGTTCATGGCGTGGAGGCCCTGGGTGCCCAAATCATTTTCTCGCCGAACCCTCGCATCGCCGCGCGCCGCGGTGGAGCGGCGGCTGACATGCGCGGCATGTTTCGCGTGCTGCAGTGCTCGCTCTTCCACGAGCTGCCGCTGGCGGATGAGCCCACGAGCGGGCACAGCTCGTCGCCCGTCACGCGCGTCGGCCAGGGCCTCTTTGCCGCCTCCGCGCAGCACGCGCCCACGCTCCTTGCCCCGTGCGCTTACATCGTACTTTCCAGCCTGCAGCTGCAAAATGAGGACCCCACCTCTGCGCTTGCGCACGACCCGGGTCTCGAGAACCTCGTGCAGACCATTCGCGACAAGCTCATGCAGAACGCCGACGGCGTTCCGCCCAAGATCGAAGACAAGCTCGTCAAGCTTGAGCAGCGCGTACGCCAGGCGCTCGCCCAGTACGACGAGCGTATCGCCAACCAGCTCGACCCGGACACTGCGCTGCAGATCGAGACTGTCGAGGAAGACGCTGCCTCCATGCACGCCCAGGTCGTTGACGTGCGCGCCGACATTGATTTGCAAAAGCAAAAGCAGGAGCAGATCCTGCAGTCCTTTTGATTTTCGGAGCGTGCGGCAATGAATTTGGCAGTGATGGACACGACAAGGCGGCATGTCAGTAGATTGATGAGACAGGATAGGAAGACCACCTTGTAAACTAAGGGTTCGTTGCTCTGCTTTACAACTTTGTTTCTTGGTGGTACGATTATGCCGAAGCCATGAGCAGACTCAAATAATGTTCCAAACCCGGACGTGAAATGAGTCTGGTCGGGCAGATTACACCACACCAACCGCGAGGCGACGGATGCCTTTGGCAGCGCAACGAGATTTGCCTCTACCATCAGCCCTAGCTGGTCCAGGGCATGGCCATCCCGGTCGTCATTTTCGGAGACGAGGACACCTTCGGCTGGCGTATGGTTGTCGTCTCGGCCGAGAGTGAGTTCATCTCCCTAGGGGCCACCACGGATACCGTTCAGCTCCAGCATCAAGGATGGTGCTCGGCGTGCCCTCCAGCTCATTTGCGCGCAGGGCGTCCTCCACGGCGATGTTGCCTTGCGCAAAGATTGTCGTGAAGAAATTGGGTGGATTGGTCATCGATCCGGGTCGCTATCAGAAATCCGAGGACGCCCAGCTGTTCACCGACGAGATGGGCCGACTAGAAGGAGCAACACTCTTTGTGCAAAACGTCGCCCATTCTCCATCTCAGAGGAGGGCCGCGAATGGATCATCTTTCCAAGCATGGGAACGTTTTGTTACAATCTCGGCGCTCTGTTCCTTCCTCTCTCTACTTGCTGTTCCAGCCTGTTGGCAGGTCGCTATGTCCTCTGAGAAAGGCTGTCTTTGATAAGAATTGCTCGTTGAAATTAAAGGTGACCTAACTCTACGTGTTTGCGATCATGACGTGCCTTTCCTGCTTGTCGTTCGGCTGATTCGTCGACCTTCCGAGTAAGCGACGCGCCGCTGAACTTTTCCGCAAATGTCGTACTTGGTTGCGCGTTCAACAGCCAGTTCAATTTTTGTAACAATTGGTGTAAATTCTGCGGTGTGTTCTCGGGTTCTGGATCGCGAGCTGGCAAAAAGCGCGGGTAGAAGAGGATGTGTTGATGGTTCGTTTGTGTAATCCGCTGCGCACGTGCCATTTACTCGTCCGCGTCCTCCTCCTCCTCCTCCTCCTCCTCCTCCTCCTTGTCGTCTTCATCCTCCTCGTCATCCTGGTCGTCTTCAGCATCGTCTTCTTCCTTGTCTTCGTCGTTCTCTTCAGCCTTCTTGACAACCACATCGCCCGCCGCAGCCCCAGACGCGTCGTCGTCCGCACCCACGTCCGCATCGATGTTGGCGTCCGCACCCGCGTCAGAGTCAGCACCCGCACTCGCACCAGCGTCAGCATCCGGACCCGCGTCGGCATCCGCATCCGCATCTGCATCTGCATCTGCATCAACAGCCGCATTAACAGCCGCGTCTGCATCTGCGTCTGCATCTGCATCCGCTTTGGAATCAGCTGCCGCGTCGCCCGAGGCTGGCTCATCCAGCTTGTCGTCGCCCTCGTCGTCCTCGGGCTTGGCCCCATTGGGCGCCTCGTTTTCTGTGGCAACGTCCCCGTCCCCGTCCGCGGCTGTGGGCTCCGCATCGGGAGCCGCGCGCGAGGAGGCCTCCTGTGCGAGGATGTCGCGCATGGAAGGCGCGGCATCGGGCTTCTTGACGCTGCCCCAGCCGGACCAAGAGGATGCTGCCGCGGGTGCGGCGGCGGCCGGAGCGGGAGCAGGAGCAGGAGCAGCCGCAGAAGCCGGAGCAGGAGTTGCTGCAGCCTTGGGCGGCGCCTGTTGCCTGGCCTTGGGCGCCTCCGCCGGGAGGCCGGCCAGCGCGACGGAGACGCCGATCTGCGTGAGGTGCGCCACGCAGCGGTGCAGCGCCGCCACGTCGTCGGGCGTAAGGTCGTTGTGCACGAGGCCAGGAAGATCGGCGGCAGCCGCCTGTGCGGCCTGCGTGAGCGCCGCCAGCGCCTCCGTGTCTTCCGCCTTGTGCTTGATCTCCTGGTCGCGGCGTAGGGCCGCCTCGCGCGCGAGCGTCTGCATGCCGAGCGAGGTCAGGTTGGTCGCCTTGGTGTCAAAGTCTGCGATGCTCACATCAGCGCCCTGGATGCGATCGCGAAGAAAGGTGATGCAGGCGGCTTCGACCGCGAGGTAGCGGTCCAGCGCGAGCGCCGAGCGTGAGCGCCAGACGGACCGCGCGTCCACTTCCGATGCGCCGGCGCCCGCGAGGGATGCCTGCAGGGCGGGGGCGAAGTCGAGCGCGCACTTGAGCGCGCCGAGTCGCCCCTGCGCATTGCGGTCCGCGGCGGCCGCCTCCTGCGCGCGCGTCGTGAGCGCGTCGAGCTCCTTGGAGGCGGAAGATCGCTCCTGCGCGATCTGGCGCATGAGACTGTCGCGCGAGGCCGTGCTAGACTCGATGGCGGCGTTCACTTGCTCAAGCTCGGCGGCCAGGCGCGCGCGCGTGGCCTGCAGGTCGTCGAGCTCCTTATCGATCGCGGCGCGGCGCGTCTCCAGGTCAACGAGGTCCTGGCTGTCGTCCTCGGCTGCGGCGGCGGCGTTTGCAAGGGCGTCGCGCGCCTCCTCGGCGCTCGAGCTCTTGCGTGCGGCCTCCTCGCCGAGGCGGTCCGTCAGGGCACGCAGCGCCTGGGCGGCCGGCTGTTGGGCGAGCGCGTCCTGCGCCGCACTGTCCTGCGCGGCAAGCGCCGTGCACCGGGCAGCCACCTTGCAGGCGCGGCGGCCGGCGTCGCGCAGGCGGAAAAGCCTTCCGACCTCGCCTGCGCTGGACGCGGCGCCGGTCTTGGCCTGGAAGAGGTCGCCGCGCGGGACGGCCGCCGCCAGCACCGTGTCGAGCCGATCCATCTCCGCGGCGCCCTCGCCGAGGCTCTGGATCGCATCCGGATCGAGGCTGCCGTTGGCGGCGCTGATGTTGCCGCCGTTGCCGCCGGCGCGCGTCGAGGCCACCGCCGCGCTGCTGCCGGCGCGCGCTACAGCGACGGCGGCATAGGCGGCCACAGCGTGGACGGCCTCCTCGTCCGGCTGCCGTGTCAGGCGCGCGGCAGCGTCGACAAGCGTGCCGGCGCTCGCGGCCAAGGAACCGGGGCGCGCCTGCACGAGGCGCTCCAGCACGCTGGCCAGCTGCCGCTTGGTGTTGGTCAGCGCAGGGAGGCCGCCCTGGTCGCCACGGCGCGCGACGCCGTCCACCACCGTTTCGAAGAGCCTGCCCAGGACGTCCTGCTCCAGCAAGACGCCGCGCTCCGCCGCACTCGCGCTATCCAGCCACATGCGCATGCCGTCCAGAAGGGCGCCCACCTCCTTGACCTGATCCAGCACGCCCAAGAGGCGCGCGCGCGTGTCCGAGGGCGCCTGCTGCTGCGGGGCTGCGGCTGGCGCCGCTGGAGTCGTTGCTGGTGCCGATGCTGGTGCCGGCGTTGCTGGTGTGGCTGGTGGCGCGGCAGCAGCCGGTGCGTTTACAGTGCCGGCCTTTGATGGTGATGGCGCCGAGGTCTCCGTCGGCGCGGGCACGGGCGCGGCAGGCGTGGGTTTGGCATTGCGCTGCACCGTGGTGTGGTCCTTGCGGCCCTTGCGGTGCTGCTTTTTCACCTCCAGATACACCTTGACGACCTCGGCCTTGTCGTACGCGAGGCCGCGCTCCAGCATCTCCGCGCGCCCGAAGGCGATCTCATCCTCTGTGAATCCGGCCGCGATGCACTCTTGCTCGACAGCGTCGAGCGCGGTAGCCTGTCCCGCCTCCGCCTGCGCGCCTGCGTTCTTCTTCTTCTTGCTCTTCTTGGTTCTGTTGCGCTTCTTCTTGGCGGCCTCGCCGTTGCGCGCCTGCTGCGCGCCGGCCTCCGGCTCGCCCGTCTCCAGCACGCTGAAGGCCGACGCCATGTTCATGGCGCCGCGCGCCGCCGCCGCCACCGCCGCCGCCGCCACCGCCGCCGCCGCCGCCGCCGCCGCTGCGACTGCCGCTGCCGCTGCCGCTGCCGCTGCCGCTGCCGCTGCCGCTGCCGCCGCCGCCGCCGCCGCCGCCGCCGCTGCCGCCGCCGCCGCCGCGCCGCGCGCCCGCCGCCGCGTTAGCTTTTTGCCGCGGCGGCGCGGCCTGAGCTTGTCTATGATACGGTCGCCGCGGACACCGGTCCAACTGCGCGAACTCGGACTCGGACTCGGACTCGGGCTCGAGCTCGAGCTCGGGCTCGGGCTCGGGCTCGAGCTCGGGCTCGGGCCAGGGCTCGGGCTCGGGCTCGGGCTCGGGCTGGTCCTTAGACCCACCCGGGCTCTGAGGCTGGGTCGGGCCCGGGCCCGAGCTCGAGTCGGGAGCTACGCCAGCGGTGAGCTCCGGGCCGACGCGGCTTGCAAGCAGTGAGCTTGGCCTAACGTTAGCGCCTGGAGAGCTAGCTCTAAGATTCCGAGATCAGTGAGATCAGCTTGATCAGGGCTTGGAGCTAGCCTAGCCCGTTGAACGACCACGGGAGCTTCTGCACGGGGCTTGGCACGTGCTGAATGCGATAAAAGGCGCCAAATCCGAGCTGCGACTGACTGGGCTTGCTTACAGGCAGACAGACATCTGTGGGGGGGGTCAGAAGCGGAAGGACGGTCGGCAAGAAATTGACCTCGTCGTCGCGCGTAGCAATTCGGCGGAGCCAGAAACGGCTGCAATTCCTTTGCTGTCGTTACATCATCATCGTCATCATCATCATCATCATGAAGGCGGGCGGAGGAGCTCCTGGCCATCGTCGCCGACGTCAGGGACGGCGAGACGTAGGCGGACGAGGTTGGCAAAGTACTGGACGGTGGGCGCGATGATGGCGTCGTCAAAATCAAAGTTGCTCTCGTGGAGCATGCCGGGCGAGTTGGCGCCGACCCAGGCGTAGGCGCCGCCGACCTGGTCGAGCATGTAGGAGAAGTCCTCGGCGGCGAGCGAAGGCTCGCACTCGGTGAGCACGTAGTCGGAACCAAAGGCGAGCTCGGCTGCTTGGCGCGCATACTCGGCGTGCTCCTTGGAGTTGACGGTGGCCGGGTAGCCGCGGTAGTAATGTACAGTGGCGGTGGCGTCCGAGGCCATGCAGACGCTCTGCGCCATGCGCTCGAGCTGTGCCTGCACGCGCGAGCGGTCCTCCTCGCGGAATGTGCGCACCGTGCCGCAGAGCGTGGCGGTGCTCGGAATGACGTTGTAGGCGGAGCCGGCGGAGAAGCGCGTGACGCTGAGCACGACAGGATGGATGGGGTCCCCGCCGCGCGAGACGACGGTCTGCAGCGCCGTGACGAGCTGCGCGCCGATGGTGATGGGGTCCACGGTCAGGTGCGGCATGGCGGCATGACCGCCCTCGCCCTTGATGATGATGCGGAACTCGTCAGCGCTGGCCATGATGGGCCCGCCGCGCACCGAGATGTGGCCCGGCGGGACCTCAGGGTACGGCCAGTTGTGAATGCCGTAGATCTCGTCGCAGTGCGAGTGCGAGAAGAGCATGCCGTCGTCAATCATGAGGCGTGCGCCGCCGTAGTTCTCCTCGGCCGGCTGGAAGATGAAGCGCACCGTGCCTGCGAAGGTGTCCTTGCGCGACGTGAGATACTCGGCCGTGGCCAGCAGGATCGTGGTGTGGCCGTCGTGGCCGCAGCCGTGGAATTTCCCCGGCGTGCGCGACCTGTGCGCGAAGTCGTTCGCCTCATCCATGGGCAGACAGTCCATGTCGGCGCGCAGCCCCAGCGCGCGTTCCCCCACCGGGTCGTCCTCGGCCACGGCCTGCGTGCCCTTGAGCGAGGCCACCACGCCGGTGCCGCCCACGCCCGTGCGGATGTCCTCCAGCCCAAACGACTTTAGCTTTTCGGCCACCAACGCCGACGTGCGCTCCTCCTCCAGCCCGATCTCCGGATGCATGTGCAGGTCCTTGCGCACATCCTCCCACTCGTCGCGCACGCGCCGCGTGATCTCCGGGTCCACGCCAGCCCACCTCCGCTGCGAGGTCGCCGTCGCCTGCGCGACGCGCGATCGCCGCGCCTGCATGCCTGCGCGCCGCAGCGTGCCTGCCGCGCGCATGGCGCTCGGCCGCGCGTCCAGCCTCGCCCGAGTTCTCCGCGCGCTCGGTCGCGTGCGTCTGCTCGTCGCGCAGGCCTCGCCGGCCAGCTGGATGGATCCCGCCTGCCGCTCGCTCGCTCGCTCGCTCAGCCGCCCTGCGCGCGGCCGGGCGCGGGCTGGCCGCCGCGAGCCGCGCTCCGCGCGCCGCCGCCGCGCCGCGCCGCCGCCGTCGCCGCGCCGCAGCCGGGGCCGCCGACCGGCGTTGCGCCTTTGCCGCGCCTTTGCCGCGTTCGTCTCCTTCTGCGGCCAGGCTCCGCGGCCTGCTCCTGCTCTGCGGCGGCCTCCGCTCCTCGCCTTCTTCGCGGCGCTTCCTCGCGCTCGGGCTCGGCCTCGGCGGCGCGCTGCTGCGCCAGCGCCGCGTGGAGCGTGGCCTCGACGTCCGGGTCTGGCCGGGCTGGTTTTGCGTGTCCGAGTCGAGCCTGCCCAAGCGGTTTGCGGAGGACGGGACCAGCTTCGAGGAGCTGCACGGCGAGGGCGACGGCGAGAGCGGCGACGTTGTCTTGTCAGTCACGGTCAGGCTCGGAGACGAGCGAGCAGGTGGGCGGAGGCGTGAGCACGAAGGGCTTATTGCAGGGGGTGTCAGGGAAGAGCAGCAAGAGCGCCGCCTGGCATGAGACGAAGTTGACGTCGGGAGCAGTCGGTGCCGCTGTGCAGCGTACTGTGACGTGAGCGTGGCGTGCTCTCGGCTCAGGCTGCTCGACACCGTGAACATGCAGGCGGAGCACCCGGCGGTCGCAGCCGCATCGCGCCGCATCGCAGAGGCAGTCGATCATTCCCAAGTACATCAAACTCACCGCGAATGCACGGAGCTTGCGCTCTTCTTCTTCCTCGTGCATGCGATCTGAAGCGTCTTCGCCTTCTCAGCCAGAATCGCCTGGCCGGCCCGGCCCTCGCCCTCGGGTCCGAGGCGTGCGGGTGGCGGTGGTCCCGGTCGCGGTCGAGCTCGTCCAAGTCGTTGGCGCAGGAGAAAGGAAAGGAGAGGTCCAAGAAGGAGGAGGAGGAGGAGAAGAAGAGGAGACCAGACTCCGGCGGCAGAGCCCGTGGCTGCGCGCGCGGCGGCGGCGGCGGCGGCGGCAGAGGCGGCGGCGGCGGCGGCGCGGGCGGCGGCAGAGGCGGCAGAGGCGCGGCGCGGCGCGATGGCGGAGGGCGCGTGGCGCGAGTTCGCGCTGCCGCAGGATCGCGAGGTGGATGCGGGCACGAGCGAGGCGCTGTCGGCGCGCGTGCGCGGCAAGGTGCAGGAGCTGTCGGGCGAGGACGCGGACGAGACGCTGGTGGAGTATGTGTTCGTGATGGTGAACAACCACATGAAGATGGGCGACGTGGCCAGCGCGCTCGCAGAGGTGACGGAGGGAGGTTACGTGGACGCGCTGTGCGAGTGGCTCACGGAGGCGCTCAAGGAGACGCTGCAGGTGGGGCCGACGGCGGCAGAGGAGCTCGCGGTGATGCGCGAGAAGATGGCCACGCTGGAGCGCGAGAAACAGCAGCTGGAGAAGGAGGTGGAGCGCGGCAAGTCCTTCATCCCGTTCACGGACCGCGGTCGCAAGCGGCCGCTGGAGGCGGCGGGCCGCGACGCCGGCGACGGCGCGGACGACAGCGGGGCCGGCCGCGGTGGCGAGGATGCTGAGCCCCGCCTCACGCCGCTCGCAAGGCTGTACCTGGAGTACCTCAAGAGTGCGGCGCCGGGCGACTTTGCGGCCTTCCGCGCGGCCAAGGACCCGACCGCGCCGCAGCCCAAGGAGGAGGAGGAAACGCAGGCCGCCGCGGCGGAGGGCGCGGCGTCTTCGGCCGGCCAGAGCCGGATGGCGGTCATTGGCCGCGGCGCCATCACCTGGTCGCGCTTCGACGAGGGCGCCTCGAATGGCGGCGGCGGCGAGGGCGCCAGCGCTGCGGATGAGGTCATGTCCAGCATTATTGGATCACAGCCAGCCACGCCCGTTGTGCCAGGCGGCTTTGGGCAGCAAGCCACAAGTCGCTTCGAGGCCAGCATGCGCGGCCGCGGCGGCCGTGGCGGCCGCGGCGGCGCGCGCTTCGCAAACCGCACTTTCGTCAAGAATCAGGGCGAGGACGAGGCCCAAGACGGCAACCAAGACTTTGAGGAGGGCGCCGAGGGCCACGGCGAAGAGGGCCACGGCGACGGCGAAGAGGGCCACGGCGACGGCGACGGCCACGGCGACGGCGAGGGCCAGGACGAGGCCGGGGAGGCCGATAAGCCGGCCTTTGGCGCCGGAGCCTTTGGCGCGGGAGCCGCGCGGGGAGGCGCGTCCTTTCGCGGTGCCGGCGGCTTCCGCGGCGGTTCGTACCGTGGCGGCGGTGGTGGTTACCAAGGCGGCGGCTACCGCGGCGGCTTCCGTGGCGGCTTCCGCGGCGGCTTCCGCGGCGGTAGCGGCGGCGGCTACCTCTCCCGCGGCCGTGGCCGTGGCGGGGCCGCCCCTGCCGCGGCAAACAAGCAGTGGGTTCGCCAGCGTGACGTCTCTAAGGAGCAGTCGCTCTCGCAGAGCCTTCCGGCCACGCCCTGAATTTAGGAAAAAAAAAAAAAACGAAGACAAGGAAAAGCACCCGCGGCCAACAACATGGCATAGAAAAGGAAATTGATCTTGCGCCTGTGAGAGACTTTTGCTGCCCACTGCTGCATGGACTGCCCACGCCTGTCTTTGCTCCCGCGTCATCGTCGCGTGTCATCGCTGTCATCCCGACCTTTCCCGTTCTCCAGCCAGCCAGCCAGCCTGCCTTCGTCATCTTCAAGTTCTTGTCAAGCCTGAGCTTGGTACCAACAGCACGTCCCCCGCGCCCTGGCCTGCGTCGACCCAGCGTCTCAGGCCAGCCTGCCACTGGCCTGCTCCCGCGGCCAGCGCCAGGGAGGCAAGCTTCGCAGCAGGCTGCCGCAAAGCGTCGCCCAGGCCCCGCCCAGCATCCTGTCCTCTCTGTGCACGAGCAGGGCTCGGACCCCGCCTGCGGCGCCCTGCGGCTCTCGCCCGAGCACAAGCACGAGGTCACCGCCGTAAAAACCGAGAGAGAGCGTGCACGCCTCGTCCACGGGCGCCGCAGCCGCGCCTGGGCTCCTGCGCGGCGCGCTGCAGGCGCTCGCCGCGCCCGAGGCGGCGCTAACGTCTTATCTAATCCAGGCGGTCCTGGCGAGGCCTGCTCCAAGCAAGACGCCGAGTCCGAGTCGCCCCGGCGGCGCGGTCGCCGCGTTCGCGGGCGGCGGCGTGCAAGGCATTTCACGAATCAAAGTCGAATTGGAGCGCGCGGCGAGCAGGCGGCGGCGGCAGGCGCGGCGCGGGCGGCGGCGGCGGCGGCGCGCGGCGCTCGCGGCGCGGGCGGCGGCGGCGGCGGCGGCGGCCCCCGCGGCGGGCGGACTGGCGGCCGGGCGGCGTCGGACGGCGCGGGAGGACCGAGCGGCAGGCAGGCAGGCAGGCAGGCAGCAGAGCGCGAACGAGAGAGAGGGAGGCGAGCAGGACGCGAGGATGAAGGCGTCCAAGATGGTGGGGTACGAGAAGGCGCTGTTCCGCGACCACGGCGCGGACTTCGCGAAGGGCGCGGACATGGAGCCCAAGTCGCAGCCGCTGTACGCGCGGCAGGCGGAGGTGCCGCGGCTGCCGGTGCCGGAGCTGGAGCACACGGTGGAGCTGTTTCTGAAGAGCGCCAAGCCGCACGTGACGGAGGAGGAGTTCAAGGAGACCGAGCGGAAGGTGCGCGAGTTCGCCAAGAAGGGCGGGCTGGCGGAGACGCTGCAGAAGCGGCTGCTGGCGCTCAAGGAGGAGCGCAAGGACAGCTCGTGGTTCATCAAGATGTGGAACGAGATGGCGTACCTGGCGTACCGCGACAGCGTGGTGTGGAACGTGACGTACTACCTGCAGTTCGCGGACGAGCTGGCGAGCGGCATGGCGTCGCAGACGCGCCGCGCCGCGCGCTTCGTGTTCCATGCGCTGGCCTTCCGCGACCAGGTGGTGAGCGGCGCGCTGACGCCCGACACGGGCAAGGAGAAGCCCTGGTCCAACACGCAGTACAAGTTCATGTTCAACGCGTCGCGGCTCCCGGGCGAGGACGGCATGGACTTTGTGCGCACCTACGCGCCGGACGTCTTCACGCACATCGTGGTTGCGCGCAAGAACCGCTTCTTCACCTTCGACGCGGCGGGCCTCGGCGTGGACGACCTGCACTACCAGCTGCAGCGCGTCAAGGACATGGCGGACCGCGAGGGCACGGACGACGCGCCGGTGGGCGTGCTCACGGCCGAGGACCGCGACAAGTGGGCGGCCAAGCGCCTGCTGCTGACGGAGCTGGCTCCCGAGTCGGACGGCGCGCTCAACGCGACCAGCCTGGAGCGCATCGACTCGGCCGTGCTCTGCGTCAACCTCGAGGACTGGAGCCCGACCACGCGCGAGGAGGTGGGCCTGGCGCTCCTCGCCGGCAACGGCCGTAACCGCTGGTGGGACAAGTCCATGCAGTTTGTCTTCTTTGAGAACGGCAAGGGAGGCTACGTCGGCGAGCACGCCATGATGGACGGCATGACCACCACGCGCCTCGTTAACTACGTGCTGGACCGCGTCTTCCAGGACGCGCCCGAGGTCGTGCTGGGCCACAACTTCAGCAACTCGATCCTGCCCGAGCCGGAGCCCGTGCTGTTCTCGCTCTCGCCCGCCGCACGCGCTGCCATTGCCGAGGCCGAGGCCACTTTTGACGCGTGGCTCGCCACCAAGGAGATGTCCGTCTGCATGTACCGCGGCTACGGCAGCTCCAAGATCAAGTCCTTCAAGTGCTCTCCGGACGCCTTTGCGCAGCTCGCCATCCAGTACGCCTACTACAAGACCTTTGGTTGCTGCCGCGGCACCTACGAGTCCACGCAGACGCGCACATACCTGCACGGCCGCACCGAGGTCACGCGCTCCGTCACCTCCGAGTCCCTCGCCTTTTGCAAGGCCATGTCCGCCGCCGACGTCTCGCCGGCCAAGTGCCTCGACCTCCTGCGCGCCGCCACCACCGCGCACTCTGCCTACACCAAGAAGGCCAGCGCCGCCCAGGGTTGCGACCGCCACTTCACCGGCCTCAAGGCGATGATGCGCGACGGTGAGTCCGCCGAGATCTACTCCGATCCCGGTTTTGTGCGCTCCTCCACCTGGGCGCTCTCTACCTCGGGCCTCGCCGGCGAGCTCATGGACGGCTGGGGCTTTGGTGAGGTCGTCCCGCATGGCCTCGGCATCGGCTACTCCGTGCTCAAGGAGAAGCTCCGCTTTACCGTCACCTCGCGCCACCCGGACCAAAAGTGGGCCCCGCGCTTCACTGCCAACATGGAGGCCGCTCTTGAGGAGATGCGCATCGTTTGCGAGTCTGCCGCTCCTGCCAAGCTCTAAGATTCAAGCTCTCGCATTTTTGCTGCTGGTACACCACCACCCTTGCCTGCAACGAAGAGTATTGATCGGGTGGCTATGTGGTCAGGGCCTCCGCCCTCTTGCTCTTGACATTCCTTCTTCACAACGCCCAAACAACAAAAATCTCTCTCCATCTTGAAGCGTGCATGAATTCTTAACTTTTTACATTGCCGTGAGCGCTTCCAGCACGGCGTGGCGCTGCGTAAGCTGCTCTTGACATTCCTTCTTCACAACGCCCAAACAACAAAAATCTCTCTCCATCTTGAAGCGTGCATGAATTCTTAACTTTTTACATTGCCGTGAGCGCTTCCAGCACGGCGTGGCGCTGCGTAAGCTGCACTACGTAGCGGATACGAACTTGCTCAGGTGAGCGAACGACGTACTCCGAGTATTGGGGACTCGCACGCAAGCTGCGCTGCTGCCGCCGAAACGTGCCGATCGACTGGTTCTGACGAGGCCGCACCACCTCAAGGCGCGTGGCGCACGGACTCAGAACGAGAAGCTCGACGCGCTCTTTGCGCCACCGACACGGGATACGCAGCGGGTACCGCGTCTGAGGATCGGCCATGGCCTCGCGAAGCGTGCACAAGGCGGACTCCGGCAAAGGCTCAATGCCGATGCCGCGGTCCATTGGCATGCCGGGCACAGTACGCGAGTCCGAGTACGAATTCTGGTATACCCAGGTGTCCCCCTCCCCCAGCATCGTTGAGCCCGCCGCGCCGAACGGCACGGTCACGCTGCTCCCCGGCAGCGTCACGTGAAACGATGAGGCACGCGTCTGCCCCAACGCCACTACGCTGTCCACAGTTGCGTCATCCTGCCAGGACGAGCGGGAAGCAGTGTGGTTGTTGTCCATGCCGAACGTCATGCAGTTGCCCAGGGCCACTTCGCACGCCAGCAAGTAGATGTCGTTGTCGTCGGTCCGGCCGTGGCTGTACGAAAGCGCCTTGTCTGCCACGTCGGTAAAGTAGATGCCGGGCCCGTACGACTGGCCCGTCATGTTGGCAGCCTCGCGCGGACGCACCAGGAGGCCACGCTGCAGCACGCTAAGCATGTTCGCGTTCGACGTCCCGTGCCACAGCAACCGCCGGTTCCCGAGCCGCTCCGGGATCGGCCCGTCGTCCAGCCGATGTACCTTGAAGACCTCGCGCACCACCGACTGCGGTACACGGGACGGCTGCCGCCGTATGGGGCCTCGCGCCGCCACCCGCGACAGCCGAGATGTCTGCGCGTAAAACTGCTCCATCAGCCGCCGCTCCGGCGCGCCAGCCTCCAAGGGCGTGAGCTGCACACGCATCGATCGGTAGCAATACTCGAGCGGATTCATGCTCGCGTCCCGCGACGTGCAGTAATGCTGCGCGCCGCGGATAAGCTGAGATGCCGTGGACAGCGTTTTGAGTTCCTCCACCAGCATCACCGCGTCCTCGAAGCTACTGTCCTCCTCGCTCTGGAATGCCGCCTGGACGTGCGCCGACGGAACTAGCTCGTAGAACTCGCACGTCAGCGCCAACAGCTCCTGTTGCAATTCGGCCAGGGCAGCATCCCGCTGAGCCTGCTGCTGCGTCTGCTGCTGCGTCTGCTGCTGCGTCTGCGTCTGCATCGTCTGCGTCTGCTGCGTCTGCTGCTGCTGCTGCGCCTGCGTCTGCGCCTGCCGACTAGGCTTGCCGAGCGTCAGACCTGACTTGGCGCCCGCCACTTGCAAAGGCGGGGACATACCAGGCACCAACGGCACACCGGCACCCGTCTCTTCGACGGAATCTACCAAGGCTGACTGCCGCGCAAAGGCGGCCCTACAGCGCTCCAGCACTTCCTCGGCGCCCAAGAGCGCCTTGAGGGTTGGCTTGCCCAGTGGAGTCGCCTCCGATCCAACCGAGCTGGGGATGTTTTCATGGCGCACGGCCTTGGTCACGCTCAGGACCATGCGCCGCGTTGGCGCCGGAAGCGACAGCGTGCGACGAGCGAGCATCTCGTCAGAAAAGTAGGTCTCCCGCCTTGAGGACAGCGAGGACCTGCCTGCTTGCGGTCTCATCGCTTGCGCTCGCATCGCAAGCGCTCCTCTCCGCGCTCGCATTGCTCGCGCCATCTGCCGCGCCCTCGACGCACTCGACACATGGCTGGGAACGCCTCCCGGGGGACGCACGCCTCCCGTAGGAGGCGCCGGAGGACGTCGATACGCTTGAAGAATACGCCTGTGGCTATGGCGGCTCGTGCTCGTGTCCGTGCTTGGGTCGACATCGTGCTCGGCAGGCTCGCGCTCCAGCGTGAAGAGCAAGCGATGCTTGCCTTCGTTGCGCTTTTCCGCGTCGGGAGAACCCCATTCGCAGCCGGTACGGTTGGCGAACTGCTTGCGGAACTCCTTGGCCGCCTCCTCCGCGGTATGGAAGGGGAGCTTCTCCACATGACCTCGAGCCCCGACGCGGCCGGAGTGGACCAGAAGCACAAAGATCTGGTTGATCGGCTCCTCCACCACTTGCAGGAAGCAAAAGTTGCTGGTAATGGTCGTCACGTTGGTCTTGCGCCCCGAGATACCCACGCGCAGCAGGTAGGCGTCCAGGTACACGGGGGCCGCGTCAACAGGTACCGGGCCCGCGACGGCGGACGGAAGAGGGTCTTCAATGACTTGTACGGTCGCCGTGCTCGCCAGGTCGCTCACGGCCAGCACGGGCGGAGGCTTCTTCTTCGCCAAGGGCGTCGCGGAGCGCCCTCCCGACGCCGACGCGTCAACCCCAAGAAGCGCCTCCTGGACGTCGTTGCGAACGCGATCCACATCGAAAAAGAACGAAGACGAGGTCGAAGGGGACGGGGACGAGGTCGAGGACGCCGAGGAAGCCGAGGTCGAAGAAAGGGGGGGAGAATAGGACGGGGCAGAGGAGGCGGCCTCGCCCGTGTTCGCCTTGGGCGTGTTGATGGTAACGTTCTCCGTTGCCACGGGTGTCAACCAGGCGCCCATACCGCGCTGTGCGAACAGCTTGCCAAGCGCGGTGGAAGGATGGACGTCTGCGAGGGACGCACGCGCCGCGTCGGTCACCACCGCACCGCGGTCCAGCAGGGCCATGGCGAGCGTGGCGTTGTCCATGTGGCCCTCATCCAAAGGACGCAGGACCACCTCCAGCGGTGTGCGGCCGTCGCGATCGCAGCTGTTCACCAACGCAGATGCGCTAGCGGAGCGCGGCGCCTCCGTACCACTCCAACGCAGTGCGGCCTCCACGTCAGCGGCCAAGGCGTCACGCTCGCCACTGGCGCGGAGAGGGCGCAGGTCCGAGCGCGGGACCATGGTGCGTCGCTGGCCGCCTGCCAGCGCAACATGATAGAGCCCATTTGGGTGGCGCTCTTTCACGCGGCCGCCAAGCCATGTCGGACGCTCCGTATCCGGATCTGCGTTGAGCATCAACACGAGGTCTCCGGCAGCTAGGCTCGACGTCAGGTCACGGTGTGACAGCCCGAGCACGGCTGCGTCGAGACCAGCATAAGCGTCACGCTCGCTCATCGCCGAGGCCGAACCAGCGCCATCAGCTTCCGCAGCGTGCTCGCGCCACATGCGATCTAGCTCGACGTTCGAGGCCGACGCAAGCGCGCCCGCAGAGATGATGGCGGTCACCTTGGACGCTGGCACGATCACCTCGAAGACAACCTCGCCGCTCGAGTCGATAGACCCCGTGTCCTCCTGCGCCTCGGTCGGCACCGCCTTCGCTTGCGCCTCCGTGCGCTGCTGCTCGCGCATGAACCAATGCGAAGCAGCATCGCGGCCAGAAATGGGCACCGCGCCGCGCCGACTGCATCCGATCATCCCCATGTTGTAGGGCACCGGGACATACGAAGCCCTTGTACGATACGGTAAGGCAGACGCCGAGCGTGCCGAAAGCGCCGAGGACGGAGCACCGCGGCCGAGCCGATGCTTGGCGTCGTGCAGCGCGGTCACGATCCGGGACCGCTCCGAGTACAGGGTAACGCCAAAATTGCGCAGAACACTGTGCGAGATTTCCGCCTGCGCCTGGTCAAGGGTCTTGATGGCAAGACCAGAAACCAGACTGTCCGCGAGGTGCCCTGCACCGCATGCTTCCAGGGCGTCCTTGATTGCCTGGATGTCATCCTTGGTCGATGGCAAAGAGCTCCGGAGCCGAATTCGCGGCACGAGAGCTGCGCTGCTCCCGCGCGCCAAAGTCTTCAAGGTGCGCACGGAATTAATGGCGGCTAGAGCATGAATCACTGTGTCGCGGTCCGAGAACAGGTTAATGCCAACGGAACGCAAGTCCGCATGCGTTAACCTGCGGTGCCCCTTTTGCAGGCCGCTAATGCCCCGGGGCAGAAGCGGCAGAATCTTCGGAGTGAAGCGCTCGACGCCGAACGAGGCGAGCGCGGCGTAAATGCGATCCTCCTCGCTCCAAGATCCTGCTTCGCTCGCTTCTGGCACGCTCGGAAACTTCCACGCAGCCTTCTGCTCGAGCTCCACGACAAAGGTCGAAGGCCCGGTCTCGGGCTTGTACGGCCGAGCCAAGACCCATTCCATGTCTCGGCCAACGCGCACCGCATAGGTGGCGGGCTCGCTCGCGAGAGCGCGCCCCACGTCACCCGCGCAGCGCACGGAGAGCATACCCGAACGTGCCTGAGGGAGCGTCCAGTCCATCATGGTCACAGCCACGTCGCTCAGGTTCAGCATGAGCGCGTAGTGCAGAGCGTTGCGCCCATAGCGCGCGCATCGCAGCGTCGAGTCCGCGCCAAAGCGCAGCAGCAGTTCCACAAGCTCGCCGTTCATCTTCAGCACGGCAAGCATGAGCGGCGTCAGTCGATCCTCGTCCGACGTACGCACGTTGACGTCAGCGCCGCGCCACAGAAGAACACGCGTCACGGCCATATCGCCACTCAGCACCGCGTGGTGCAAGGGCGCCAGGCCGTCGCCGTCGCAGCGCTCTGGGTCAGCGCCCCACTCCAGCACGGTCGAGACCACGTCCAGGCTGTGACTCTTCACGGCCTGACAGAGCGCCGTCGTCCGCAGCTCGCGCGTGGTATCCTCCTCGTCATTGGCATCGCTCTGCGACGGACCATGCTCCGTCCCGGCCCACAGAGCCGCTTGCTCGCGCTCGCGCTCCGCCTTGGCAAGCGAGGGCATGAGGTGGTCGAGATGGATCGACTCGCAGTTTGCGAAGGATCCCACGGAGGCGCCGAGCAGGGGCAGAGCCATGCGTTGCATGCGACCGGTCCGCGCGCAAAGCTCGCGCACCATAAAGTCAGACGAAAGAAACTCCTGCAGCTCGTCGCGCCGCCGTTCCGTGAAGAAGAGGTCCACGAGCTCCCACACCGGCTCGCCGCCCGTGCCAAGGCGCTCCGGCGACCGGAAAAAGCCCGCCAGGATCTCGCGTGTCAGCATGTGCGTGCGCGGGTCCACGATGAGCCGGTCGAAGAGCTTGGCATGGCACCGCCGTGCCGCAATCTCGATTGGCGACCGTCCGTCCCCGCTTGCGACCGCTGCCGGGTCCACACCGCCCGCAAGCAGCTTCTCGGCCACAGCGAGTGGCCAGTCCTCGCTAGGGAACTCTTTCACGAGCGCGAGCTCGTGCAGCAAGTTCTGACCGGTCGCCGCGTCCACGCTCTGCAAGTGCTTCTCGGAGCACGAGGCCAGCACATGCTGCGCGAGCGAAAAGGCGTCCTCGCGCAAAGCGTCGCGCAGCGCATAGTCCGGCGGCAGCAGGCGCGACACCTGGAAGGCGAGCCCCTCGTTCTTGGCGCGAAGGGCCAGGGCCAGCAGAGAGACATCCTCCACGGTCTGGTCGCCCCCCGCTGCCTCGCCGCGCGCGGAAGAGGCATCCGCGTCTCCGGCGTTTGCTTCCACCTGCGAGCGCGCGGGCTGTAGCGCTGCGCGCTGCGCCTCCGCGGGATGCGCCGCGGCGAGAGCGAAAGAGGCAAACGTGGGGGAGTCGCACAGCATGGCCACGCCCAGCGGCGTATTGCCCCAGTTGTCGGCCGCATCGAGCGGCACGTCGCACCGCATGAGCTCCAGCGCCGAAACTGGTGCATTGCGCAGCGCCGCAAAGTGCAGGAGCGTCCGCCCGCAGCTGTCCGCATGCATTGCGTCCTGGGACCTCTCCAGGAGCGCGTGCACCAGGACAGCCGGGTCCCATGTAGCCTGGTCGCGCTTCCCATCACCATCGCGCAAGCCGCTGCTGGCACCATGCGCCAAGCCTCGAGTTCTCGTCGGCATACGGCAACGCGACGCCGCGCGGAGTGCCGCCGCCCTCACGCGCGATGCTGTGCCTGCACCAAAGCGCATGGCGGTGCCGGTGCCGATTCCGCCGCTCCTGTTGACGGCGCTGGCGGCGCCGTTTTCGCCCAGCGCCTTTCGTCCAAAGGGATGGACGAGGGGGTCGACACGGTCGCGCAGCACCTCAAGCGCGGTGCGGTTCGGAGTCCAGCTCACGTCCTTGGGGAAGAACACGGCTTTGTCCAGGAGTGAGTTTCGGTCGAGGCCCTCCAAAAAGATCTCAAAGAGCGGGGTCCACCCGTTCTCGTCCGCGGCATTCACGTCCGCACCGGCCGCCAGCAAAGCCTCCACCTGCGGCGTCATGGTCATGGCCGACATGGAAGAGCATACCGCCACGGCGCAATGCAGCGGTGTCACGCCGCCCGCATCCTTCACGTTGACCATGTCCGCGGCGCCCGGCGCGCAGAGGAGCGCCTCGAGCGTGGCCGGGTTCTCGAGCTCCGCGGCAACGCAGAGTGCCGACTTGAGCGAGCGCGGCGTGACCAGCCGCAGCAGGCTTGGCTCCTTGTCCAGTAGGAAGGCGCACGTCTTGGCCAGGCCGCGAGACGCAGCCAGGATAAGCATGGACGGCTCTTCCTCGGGCCGGGGCGGCAAGAGGGAGAGCCCCAGATCCTCATGCAGGAGCGAGAGTAGCGAGACAGCCATCTCATCGGTCACCTCGTCGCCGCTCACCCAGAGCGCCCACTGCGAGATGAAGCAGCCCTTTTGCGCCCATTCCTTGCCCTCATGCCGCAGCCAATCCACCTTTTCCGCGTCCCCGATGCGTGACGGGTCAAAGCGCGGGGGTTTGGCGCCCCGAAGCGCCTTCTTCTTGGCGCCGTCTCCGTCGCCACTGTTGTCATCGTCGCTGTCGCCAGAGCTCTCGCTGCTACTGCTGCTGCTACTGCTGCTGCTGCTGCTGCTGCTGCTGCTCCCGCTGCTGTTCCTGCGGCTGCGCAAGCGGTACTGCCCGGCGTTGTGGATCGAGTCAAACTGCGGCGCGTGCTTGAGGCCGACCTTGAGCGCGTCCAGGACCGCTTGGCGTTCTGCCTGCGTGTCAGACCAGTGCTGGCGCCCGCGCTCCGAATATGCCGTCACGTGGCCAGGCTCAAGATCCTCGAGCTTGGCGCCAAACTCACGCACAAGCAGGCCGATGACGCGTGCAATGCCCGCGGCGGCCTCGGGGCCGCGCGCCGCAGTCGGAGTACGCCGAGAGGCGCGCACCTGGTCCGAGATCAGCGAGAGGTGCAGCGGCGTCGCTGCGAGTACGTGCGCGCGCTTACTGCCCAGACTACGCCGCTGCGGCTCGCTGAGGAGCTTCGTGAGCTTGTGCAAGACGCGCTCCATGTGCGCGGAGGAAAGAACGGGCGCGAGCACGTGCAGCACGTTCGCTCCGTAGAAGTTGCTCGTCATCGTCTCCTCGCAAACCCACTCCGTGCACATTGTCAGCGTGTGCGCGCAGCGCTCGAAGACGAAGAAAAGCACCTCCAGAAGCTCCTCGAACGTGTGCGGAGGCGAGTTGCTAGCCCCTAGACTCGCGTACGTCGTGTCCACAGTCACGGCCGCCTGCAGAGCGACCGTGTAGCCGGTTTTACGGTGGCGCACGGCCGCATTGGCCTGAAGCGACCCGGGCTTGAGCTCTTCCACAACGCGCAGAACCTGGAGCGTGTTGGCGTCGGGCGGGCTGTGATGCAAAAGGTAGTGCCAAAAGGTGCCATCGTTCTTTGGACCACTTGACTCCTCCTCTGTCGTGGCGCCGCTCTCCAGGAGCAAGCGCACCAGGTCGGCATGGCCAGCCTTGGCTGCCAAGTCCAGCGGCCGCAGGCGGGCCGCGTTCGCTGTATCCACGGGGACGCCATGCGCGATGAGGCGACGCGCCAGCTCCAGGATTTGGGCCTTGCCTTGCGCTGAGCTCACCACAGCGCGTGCCACGACGTGCAGGGTGCTTTCGCCCTTGATGTCGATATCGTCGGCTCCCCAGTCGTTGCGTTGCAGCAGAAGCTCCAGCGGCCAGGGGGCGTCCGGCAGGCGGCGGTCCTCCTGGCCCTGCGCCTCGGCTTCCGGCTCGGCGGCGCCGTCCCTGGCCTGGCGCGCGTCGAGGCCCTTGAGGGTGCTCATGTACGTCTTCACGAGGCGGTGCACGAGCGTCTGCTTCTTCTCGTTGCGCACCGACACGTCAATGCCAGTGACGGGCAAAAAGAGCGCGCCAACCTGGTTGTGGCCCTTGTGCAGAGCGGCGCCCAGCGGGGTCAGGCCCCAGTGATTGCGCGGGTCCACGGCAACGCCCAGACACAGCAGCCCGCCGGCCACGCAGTCCCACCCGTATGCGGCGGCGTAGTGGAGCGGCGTGTTGCCCGCGAGGTCGCCGGTGCCCGTGTCCGCTCCGGCGCGGCGCGCCAGCCAGGTAGCAACTTCCGCGTGGCCGTTCATGCAGGCATACATGAGCGGCGTGCGACCCGCGTGGTCCGTCGCGTTTACGGTGGCCCCGTACATTACGAGAAGGCGCGCGCACTCCAGGTCGCCCACCTGGGCCGCCAGGTGCAGCGCCGTCTCCAGAGTGTCCGGCACGCGCAGGTTTGGGTCGGCCCCGGCGTCAAGCAGCGCCGACGCGGTCTCCACCTTGCGCACCGGGCTTCGCTGCGTGAGCACGGCCTGATGCAGGGGAGCAAAGCCACCGTGGTCCGCGCTCTCGAGAGCGTCCTCGCGCAGCTGTTGCGTCGGAAGCATCGCAAGAAGAGCGCGCACGTTGCCCGGGCGCGCCGCCATGGCGGCGCAGAGGAGCGGCGAGCGGCCCTTCGTGTCGACTGCGGTCAGGAGACCGCGTGCGCGCGCCCCGGCGCGCGCGCTTTCCAGCACCACGCGGAAGGCCGCTTCGCTAGCGTTCACCGCGCCGTAGTGCACCAGGTTCGCATGCTCGCCGTCCAAGGCGCTCAAGCCGCGCTGCGCCAGGTCCAGGACGGATCGAAGTGCCTCCAGGTCGTGCTGCAGCGCCGCCGCCACATGGACGGGCGTCTGTCGGAGCGGCGTCCGCGTGCGGCTCGCGAGGGGGCTGCCCGCGCCGGCCGCGGCGACATCCTGCTTTGTGCCGAGATCCAAGCCCGCCGCGAGCTGGTGGTGCTGCGTGAAGCCGACGGACTCGCCGAGGTCCTCGAGGTGGGCTCGCGCCTCACCGGCATGCCCCCAACGAATGAGGCGGTCAAGCTCCAGCTCCGCGTCCAGCGAGACGCCCGCCAAGGCGAGCGCTTCCCACGAGCTTTGCGGAATGCTGTCGAAATGGGCGAAGATATCCAGCGGGCCAAGCGAACTCATGCCAAAGAGCACCTCGCGCGGGTCCTTTCGCATTTCGAAGCTCGCGAACTTGTTCGTGTTGGACGCCTGGGTGTCCAGGAGCAGAGAGTCTGCCTCGCTGCGCGCCTTGGCGCGCGCGGCGCTCGACGGCGCGCCCTGAGCAGAGTTGCCTGAGTCGTCCGTGCTGGTGCGTCGCGTCATGCGCCGCATCCTCTGGAGCCGACTCCGGCCTCTGCGACCCGAATTCCCCATGCCTGTGTCGTCGTCCTGCGAAGAGGCATCCCCGCTTGTCGACGCCTTTGACAGGCTCGAGTTGAAGACCTCCAGCGAGGTGCTATGGATCTCCCCGCGTGGCGGGCGCTCCAGCATGTCCTTCGCAAGCGTGACGATAGTCTCGGCGTCGCGGCCCAGCAGGACCGCGTAGTGGAGCGCGGTCAGGGGCAGATCCACGGAGCGCAAGGCATGCAGCGAGTAAATGGCCTCGTGCTCTTCGTAGAGCGCCTCGAGCGCGGACTTGTCATTGGCCAGTACGCTCGTCACCACTTCTTTGCTCGCGCGCTCCACGTCGCCCAAGTAGGTGCGCGGCGCGGCCGCCGTCGGCGCAAGCTTCTGCCGCAGCGTCTCCACCACAGAGCGACAGAAACTGGCCTCCGGACCGTCCGTGCCCTCGCGGAGTTCCACGAGCAGTGGCGCCAGCACGTCAACAACAGGCACGCGCACAATGGGCGCCACGTCCAAGGCCGCCAGCTTCGCGCACACGCGCTGCCGGCCCTCCTCACCCTCATGCTGCGACCGCAGCGCGATCGGGTTCACCGTCAGGCGCCTCACCTCGACCAGTTGTTCCTGTTCGGCCGCCTTGCTCAGCTCGCACGGCTCCGCCACCTCACAGAGCACCATCGCGATGTCGAAGGCCGCATCGTCGGCGGCGCGCACCGCGATGATCTCTCCCGTTTCGTAAAGCGCAGTGCTCACGGTCTTGCGCTCAGGGGGGGGGCAAGTTGGCGGCCTCCTTCTCCTCCTCCTCCTCCTCTTCCTGCGCGCCCAGGTCCGCGCGGGCCTCCTGCAGCTTGCGCTTGGCGCTACGGGTCAGCACTGACGACTCCGTCTTGGCGCGCTTCGCAACGTGCTCTGAGCCCGCCTCGTGTGGATCCTCGCGGGGCGAGGACCTGGAACGCTGCCGCAGCGCGCTCGCTACCTTTCTCCATTTGCCCGATCTACCGATCCTGCTGTTCCTGCCGCCATTGGTGCAATTGCTGCTGCTGCTGCTGCTGCTGCTGCTGCTGCTGCTGCTGCTGCCATTACTCTGGATGCGCATGCTGCGGCGAGGCGTCTTCACGCCTCCGTCAGCCGTCGATGCGCTGCTCCCGTCCTCGCCGCATTCGGCGCTTGCATCCAGGTCCATGAGCTCGACCCCGTCGCCGTCCCCCTGTTGCTGCTGCTGCTGCTGCTGCTGCTGCTGCTGCTGCTGCTGCTGCTGCTGCTGCTGGACGTCGTGCGTCGCTGCGGGCTTGTCCGCGGCGACGCCGCTCGTGACGGAGGTCTCGTCCTGCACGGGCGCCTCCTGCGCCGACCGCGCCGTAGACTGTGCCACGGCGGCGCGCGACGCCAGCTTGCTCATCGCCGCCACGGCGCGCTTCGCCGCGCGCCCGGCGCTGTGGGCGGACCCGCACGTCGCGCTCCGCCCTGAGCTCGAGCACAAGCACGAGCACGAGGTGCTCGCTCTCCTGCCTGCCTCTCTCCGCCCTACTAGGGCGCTGCCGCCGCGCAGCGTTCGCAGCGCGGCGGGGGGGAGGGGGGAGAGGGGGGGGGGGGGGGAGGCGGCGCGCGTACGCGACCGTGCCGTGCCGACGACGCCCTGCGTGCCGAAGAGAGACCGCGCGCGCGGAGACCGGAGCCGGGAGCGAGCGACGAGCGAGCTAGGAGGGTCCCTCCGGGGATCCTCGTTCTTGCTCGCGGCGCTCCTGGCGCGCCTCGCGCGCGAAGCGCAGAGAGGGCGCGTGCGAGCGGCGGCGTCCGCCGCGCGGGGATCCGCCGCGCCGCGCCTCGCTTCGCCCCTCCTCCTGCCGGCGCGAGCGTCTCGCGCGGGAAGCTCCCTCGCACGCGGACCGAGGCGAGCGGAGTGGATTCGATCCTCGATCCCCGGCGCCGCCGCGCTGCCGCG
>JABLUY010000246.1:0-55329 GCA_013306675.1 Thraustochytrium sp. TN22 | reverse complement strand
CGTCCGCGGAGCCGCCGCGCGCCCGCCGCCGCCGCCGCGCGCCGCCGCCGCGCGCGCCGGGGGCCGGTCGCGCGAAGCGGGATTGCCGAGGCGCCGCTCCTGCTCTCTCCCGCTCTCGATCAGCCTGCCTCGGGTCTCGCAGTCGGCCGGCGCCGAGTCCCACTTGCGACCACCCGCCCACTGTCGGGCCCGCGCCCGCGGCAAACAGGGGCAAACGCGGCCAAACTGCCGCCTCGAGGCCCGGCTCGGCTCGACGGAGTCTGCGGTGACGGCAGCGCGGGTCGCGGCGCGCCCGGAGCGGAGCGGCGCGGGAGCGCGAGCGGCGCGAGAGCGCGGGGCGGCGAGCGGCCGGGCTCCGAGTTTGGCGCTCTCCAAGCTGACTTGGAGGTCTGCAATGGCTTGACATGGGAATGCGCTGCAGGGCACGGGAGCGCAGGACGACCGCGAGACGCTCGTGCTCGGGTGCGCGCGGGACGCTGACTGCGAGGGCGGAGCGAAGCCGGGCTAGCGAGCTAGCTACGTCCAAGACTCGGATCTCGGGTGGAAGGTGAGAAGGAAGGCTCTCGCGCAGGAGCGTCGCGGAAAGCGTGGGAGCGTGCTGGGAGTGATCTGCGCGGTCTGACGGGAGAACAGGCCCTCCTGAGAACAAGAAACGAATAACAGCATGGGGAACGTCAGTGCCCCGGGCCGCAAGGTGATGTTGGAGTCTAGCTCCAGGACGGCATGGCATACATCCAAGGCCGCCTAGGGCATCCATCGTGGGAGCGTGGTGGGAACTCGACCGGCGCACTGCGCTGTCTGGCAGGGGGCAAGCCCTCTGGAGAACACGAGCACGGGTGTCATTGTGTCGTCAGCTTCCGCAAGGTGAACTCCAAGGCTACCAGCTCCAAGACGGCATGGCCGCACTTGAAAGCAAAGCAAGCGACGAACGAACAAATGCATGACCCAGTGCATCCTTCGTTGCGAAAATCGGCGGCGACCTGACGCAAAGGACTCGCGCGCAGGCCTAGCGCCTGCGCGGCGGGCGATTCAAGTCGGCTTGGCCGCACTTGAAAGCAAAGCAAGCGGCGAACGAACAAATGCATGAGCCAGTGAGTCCTTCGTTGCGAAACTCGGCGGTGACCTGACGCAAAGGACTCGCGCGCAGGCCTAGCTCCTGCGCGGCGGGCGATTCGAGTCGGCATGGCCGCACTTGAAAGCAAAGCAAGCGGCGAGCGAACAAATGCATGAGCCAGTGCGTCCTTCGTTTCGAAACTCGGCGGCGACCTGACACAAAGGACTCGCGCGCAAGCCTAGTGCCGGCGCGACGGGCGAAGCTAGCGTGAAGAGAAGTGGATGTAGTTGACGCCGAGGTCGGTGTTGAGGTGCCAGGAATTGAGCAGCGGGTTGTAGAACATACCCTGCACAAGGTCAGTGTGCAGGCCGTGCTGGTGGATGACGTGCTCAATCTCGCGTGGCTGCACGAACTTGTTCCAGTCGTGTGTGCCGGTCGGCACCATTCCCGTCACGTGCTCGGCGGCGACAATGGCGAGCGCGTAGCTGCGCAGCGTGCGGTTTAGCGTGGACAGCCCGAGCGCGCGGCGCGTGAGCGCACAGCAGGACTGCAAGAAGAGCGCCTGATCGCTAACGTGCTCGATGACCTCGAGCGAGAGGACTACGTCAAAGCTGCGCTCGCCCTCCTCCTCCAGCAGGCCCTCGGCCGTCGTGCAGCGCGCCTCGAAGGAACCGGCGTACGCCTCGGTTTCGGGTGCCACGCGCCGCGTGGTGTGCACCACGTTGCTCGCAGAAACGTCCACGGCAACCACGTCCGCGCCTAGCTCCATGAGCGAGCGCGAGAGCAGGCCGCCGCCGCAGCCGATGTCGGCCACGCGCAAGCCCTCCAGCCGGGCGTACCCGTGCCTGCTCTGCAGGTAGTCGCGAATGGCACTCATGCGCGTCTCATGCATGGCCTCCAGCGCGCGGCCTTCGCCGCCGTCCCATTCGATCGAGTCGAACTTCTCCGCCTCGCGCGGGTCCACGGTCGTGCGCGCCTTGCTGGGCTTCTCCGCCGAGGTCGCCAGCCCGCGCCAGCAGGCCGAGAGTGGCGTCGGCCGGCGCGGCAGCTGCCGCTTCAGCGTCGTATCCGGTGCTCCAGCCACTCGTGCCCGCGCCGCGCCGCGCGTCAAGGCGCGCCGCGCCAACATGCCTGTGGCCACCGCCTTGGTCATGGCCTTTCCGCACGCCTAGGACTCAGACTCGACCGTGCTCGCGGCTCTGCCTGCCGTTGTGTGGCCGCGGCGCGCTACCTGGCGCTTGCGCTGGCGCCGGCGCTTGCGCTGGCCCTGGCCCTGGCGCCCGCGCTTGCGCTGGCGACCGTGCGCCGTCCTCGAGCGCGAGCTGATTGCAGCTTTGCTGCGCTTTGACGAGATGATCATCTGACGAGAGGCGAAACACTGCGCTGGCTGCATGAAGGAGAAGAGAAGATTGTGCCGGTGCCAGCGGTCGGCGGCACGCCAGCAGCACCTCATTTCGCTTGCGAGGTCCCTCCAGGGCCGGCACACTAATGCTCGACGTCTTCTTTCAAGAAGCTTCTCGAGCTCTTTGTGTCGTCCTCGTCACCAGTCTTCACCACCGCCGCTCGCCAGCTCGCCAGGTCGACGAAAAGCTGCTCCACGACGAGCGAGCGAGCATGAGCATCTCGTCTCAGCGCTTCGCCTTGCCTCATTCTCTGTCGCTCCGAGCTCGTTGAAGCGCTCGGACGAACGAGCTCCGAGCGCTTAAGTTAGCTGTAGCTAGCTGGCTCCAGAGAGAGTCGCTCCGTCGAGCCAGCTAGCTAGCTAGCTAGCTAGAGGGTTCGTCGCTCTGAGCCTGAGATCGCCGCTTCCTCGTCGTGTTTCCGTCCACCTCGTCGTGCTCTCGTCCACCTCGTCGTGCTCTCGTCCACCTCGTCGTGCTCTCGTCCACCTCGTCGTGCTCTCGTCCACCTCGTCGTGCTCTCGTCCACCTCGTCGTGCTCTGGTCCACCTCGTCGTGCTCTCGTCCACCTCGTCGTGCTCTGGTCCACCTCGTCGTGCTCTCGTCCACCTCGTCGTGCTCTGGTCCACCTCGTCGTGCTCTGGTCCACCTCGTCGTGCTCTCGTCCACCTCGTCGTGCTCTGGTCCACCTCGTCGTGCTCTGGTCCACCTCGTCGTGCTCTCGTCCACCTCGTCGTGCTCTGGTCCACCTCGTCGTGCTCTCGTCCACCTCGTCGTGCTCTCGTCCACCTCGCCGGCCTCGTAGGCCTAGTAGTTGACCACGTCGTCGCGGCACGCGCTCGTTCTCCGCCCTTGTCACGCCGGCAGACCCAGAGCGCGGCGGCGCGGCGCGCGGGGGCAGGGCGGCGGCGGCGGGAGCGGCGGCGGCGAGGCTGCAGGGGCGGCGGCGACAGCAGCGGCGGCAGCCGGCCCCTTGCCCCCGCTCGGGCGCTCGCTCATCCCGCGCGCCGAGATGGCGAGCATGGAGGATGGCACGCGCCGCGTGGCCGGCGCGCGCGCGGGCGCGGGCGAGTCGGCGGCGGAGACGACGACAGCGACGGGGACGGCGGAAGCTGCGGCGGCGGGGGCGCGCACCAAGAGCGGGGCGCTGCTGGCGCCGCGGTCGAGCCTGCTGCGCGGCATGGTGGCGCGGCGGCTGTCGGGCGTGCGCGGGCTGGGGCGTGCGACAAGGCAGCGCGTGGAGGTGGTGGAGCACCCGAACTCGCCGTGGATCGTGGACGCGGCGGGGCCGAGCGCGGAGGACGAGGCCGTGGACCCGGAGGACCCGGAAGAGCGCGTGCGCGTGCAGCGGCTGGAGGTGTACCTGATGGCGGCGCGCGCCGAGGATCAGGCCGAGCGCACGGCGGGCCTGCGGTGCATCAGGCACCTGTTCGCGGTGAACGTGACGGGGCGCGTCCCGATCTGGCCCATGCTGGAGGTCAACCTGCACAGGCATCTTGTGGACAACCTAAAGCCGGGCGCGGCAGAGCCGCTGCTGTTCGAGTCGGTGTGGATGATCGCGCAGCTGGCCAAGCAGCGCACGCGCAACAATCTGGAAGCGCTGCTGTCAAACGGCGTGCTGGACCAGCTGGTGCGGCTCATGGACCTCTTTGTGAGCCCGCGCGTGACGCAGCAGTGCCTGCGCGCGATCTCGCGGCTGGTGCGCGGCAAGATGACGGTCCGCGACGATGCGCTATCGAACGCCGCCCTGGTCCCAGTGCTGAACCGCATCGCGGTGTCCTCGGGGCCGATTGGTATGCGCATGGCGCTGGCTTCGGCCCTCGCCACACTCCTGCAGGGATCTCCTGCGCCTAGCACGGAGGCCGTCGTGCAGCCGCTGCTGCCCACGGTGGCGAAGCTCTTCGAGTTCGAGCAGCTCGACATTGTGACGAGCCTTTTGTCCGCGCTGGCGCACCTGTCCGAGTCAAACCCGGCGAGCCTGGCGTCCATCGGCGCGCTCGGGCTAGTGCCGCGCGTGCGATCCGCGCTCGACGGCTCCCTCGCGGATCGTCTTTTGGCTCGAGATGGCGCGGAGCTGGAAGAGATCGCGCCCACGGAGCGCGATGTTGACGGCGAGGCGCCCACGGACACCTCCAACCGGGCCGAGGTCGAGCATATCCTACTCATTCCGGCACTCCGCGCCCTGGTTGGCGTCACGAACGGGGGCCCCATCTTCGTGCAGCAGCTCATCGAGGCGGATATGTTGCCGCCGCTGCGCACGCTCGTCGACCACGACCGCCGCAACGTACGCGTGAACGCTTGCTACACGCTCGCTAATATGGCCAAGGGCGACGTGGCACACATTCAGGCTCTCCTGGACTGTGACCTGGCCGAGGTGACCCGCAACCGCCTGGAACGCGAGAGCAGCACCAGCGTCAAGAAGCACATCGCCACTTTTTACGCGCACATTTGCATCCACGGCAGCCCGGACCAAGTCACGCTCGTACTGGCGCACGGCGCGCTACGCTCCATGTGGCACGTGGCCGACCTCGTCACCTCCGATTCGCTCTCAAACCTCGTTATCGCCGCCACCGAGACCATCCTCATGACCGTCGACGGCGAGTTCGCGCAGCAGGCACTCACCGACATGGAGGAGATCGACGTCCTCGGTACCCTCGAGCGCCTCCAGGTCAGCGAGGACGTCATGATGCGCATCTTCACCGCCATGTCCGTGGCCAGCGACAAGGTCTGACTCGAAATGAATGAAAATGAATAAATAAACCACGCTTGATGGCCGGCCGGCGTCCTGCCTGAGGCCTAAGAACTAACTTTCGCAGTGCCTGAAACCAGCTCGCCAGAACGAGTCAGCCGTCCGCGACCCACCATTGCTTTGCATAGCCCGACAGGACTGGCACAGACGGACGCCCGCGGCGCTCGCCGTCCGCTCCGCATGTAGTAGCCTGAGTAGCCCTCTCGGCACGCGCCGTGGCGAGAACATTGCGCCCGGCTGACGCGCCTCGCGCCCGCACCGGACCCGGCTGATTCCCTTGGCCGCCGAACCGCCCGGCCTCGCGGTCCGGTGCGGCCTCCGAGCGCCGCGAGGTCTTCGTGGTCGTCGGCGAGGCCGCCAGGCAAAGCGACTTCGGAGGCCATTGCACGCAAGCAAACCCTGCAAGCAGCCAGGACCAGGACCAGGCCAGGCCAGGCAGGCAGGCAGGCAGGCAGGCGCGCGGGAGGCGGCTGCGCAGACGAGCGAGGCCGGCCAGCGCGCCCGGGTCGCGACGGCCTCTGAAAAAGCAGCGAGCAGCAAGACCACCATGGGGTCCGACGCCGCCAGCACGGACGAGGTGGTGGTGGGCGTGCTCGCGCTCCAGGGCGCCTTCAAGCAGCACGTGGAGCTCTTCGAGAAGATTGGCGTCAAGGCGATCGAGGTCCGCGTGCCGGAGGAGCTCGAGCAGGTCAACGCCCTCGTGCTGCCCGGCGGCGAGAGCACGGCAATCGCGCTCGTGGCGCGGCGCACAGGCCTGGTACGTGGATTGGCTGGAGCGCTGGCTGGAGCGCCTGCGCGCGTGGACGAGGCGAGAGGAGGAGTTTGCGAGACTAACCTAGACGCCTCGAGCACAGCTTGACCCGCTGCGGGAGTGGGTGGCCAGCGGCAAGCCCATCTGGGGCACTTGCGCGGGCATGATTCTGCTCGCCGACAAGATCACGGGCAAGATCAAGGTAGGTGGCGATGCGGTCTCTTCAGAGACCGCGGTCAAAGAGCGCCACTTCGTCGGTATGAGCGAGCATGCTGACTCTGGGAACGCACAGGAGGGCCAGGAGCTTATTGGCGGCTTCCGCGGCGTCGTGCAGCGCAACTTCTTCGGTTCCCAGCTCGGCAGCTTCTCTGCCATGCTTGAGAGTCCTCTGCGTGTCGAGGGCGAGGCCGCCGACGGGGAGGCGTCGTCGCCCAAGCACTACCGTGCTGTCTTCATTCGCGCGCCAGTGCTCGTCGAGTACGGCTCGGACGTCACGGTGCTGGCCAAGGTCGTGCCGCACAAGGAGTCGCGGGAGGCAGACGCCAAGGTAGACTCGCACGAGCCCGTCGTTGTGGCCGCGCAGCAGGACAGCATCCTTATCACCTCCTTTCACCCGGAGCTCACCGACGACCCCACGTGGCATCAGTACTTTTTCCAGTTTGCCACCAAGGTGCTCAAGCAGGCCTGACCTGATGCGCACTTGTGTTGTGCTACTTTTGCTCTAATCGATGCGTGGGAGATCATGTATGTTGTCTACAGGAAACTTGCTTTGACTGTGAATGACCGCGCAAGCATGCACTCCTCAGTCAGGCGTGCAAGCGTCTTACTAACTGTAAGCTACTACTAGCTACATGCCAACTCCAGAGGCAGTTCATCTCTTTCATCTCCCACTACAGGCCACGCGACGAGCTTCGCTCGTTCTTGGTTGTTCTCTTGCCTCAACTCTTGCGCGGCGCGTATCAGAATCAGTCCGTTACTGCAAAAAACGACCGTGCAGTGGGCGGGAGCAGAGTCATGGTCAGAAACCAAGCACGGCTCTATAGTTGAGAGACAAAGCGAGCATCGATTCGCTTGCGCTAAGCCTCATCTCGTCGCTCGCTCGCAGTCTGTGCCTTTACGTTTACTGTTCGTGACTGCATTTACGACCCGGGTGCAGTGGCGCCGCCACACACGGCACGGTTGGGGGGTCCGCGCTTTGGCTCGTTTTGTTTGTTTTGGTCTTGCCAACTCAACTCGTGCGCAGCGTGACCTTGCCATCGCAGTCAACTTTGGTTTGAAAGGCCGGCGCCGGCTGGCGCGCGCAGGTGCAGCCATGGCGTCGCGTCGCGAGGCGGCGCAAGGCGGCAGCGGCACGGCTGCGTCGCGCGCCCTGCAGCGGCGCACGACGTTCATGGCCCGCTGGGGCGTCATGCTGGACGACAACAACCCGGTGCGCGGCGGCGAGGCGGCGAGCGCTCTGCGGGCGTCGTCGATGGCGTCGCTGGGGCGCGGCATGTCGACGCGCACGACGCTCGCGAGTCACTTCTCGCGCAGCGTGCGGCGCAACTCACAGATCTTCGAGGTGGAGGACGACGAACTGCGAAGTACCGCCGGAAACGGGGAGCGTCGCTCGAGCATGAGCGTGGCCATGGAGCTGCACGTGCGTCTGACCTGCATAGAGCGCGCTCTGGGGCGCGTGTTTCGCCTGCAGGCAGGCCTTATTCCGCCGAACAGTAAGGACCTGGTGGTCTGGGGCGCCATCGTGAGCCTCGCCATGGTCTACCTGTTGCTCGTGGCGCCCCTGCGTCTCGCGACGCGCGACCAGGCACATCCTCCAGCACTCGCGTACGTTCTTTCAGACTCGCTGGTCGCTCTCATATTTGCTCTGGACGTGGTCGTGCGCTTGCACACTGGCCTGGTTCGCCTTGCGATGCGCCAGGAAGACCTGCTGCGCATCCGTTTGCGGTACGCGCGGTCCTGGCTTGTCCCAGACGTCTTTGGATGCATTCCAGTGGAGTTGTTGGCTGTGGCGTTGACGGGGGCCTCGGACACGGCGCAGGCCTTGCTGCGCGTTGCAGGCTCGTTGCGCCTTCTTCGAGGCGTGCGCATCATCAACCTGGAGTCAACGCTGGCGGGGGAGCATTTCAATTTCAACCGTGGTGTGCGAAGGCTCATCGTGGTTGTGGTTTTTCTGCCGCTCATGTCGCACCTCCTCTCGTGCCTGTGGCTTTTCGTGTCGGTGGACGGCGGCCAGGAGGGCGTGATCGACACGTGGCGCGAGGAGGCGGTCTCAGAGCCCGATGAGGGGTACGTAAACGGCATGAGTGACCTGGACGCGGTGATTGCCGCTCTTATGTGGTCCGTGTCGGTGCTGAGCTCGGTCGGTTTCGGAGCCTTTGTTGGCGTGAACGAGGAAGAGTACCTTGTGTCGATCTTCGGCTGCCTGGGCGGAGCGGTCCTGGGCGGCATCCTCGTGGCGCAGATCAGCAGCATCCTGGCGGATCTGAACGAGGTACAGCATGAGACGAACCAGCGCATGCACGCGCTGCGTGCGTATCTGCGGTTCCGCAAGGTGCCCAAGGACCTGCAGCTGCGCCTCATGCGCTATTTTCGTCACCTGTACGCCCGCCGTGCGCACTTTGACGAGATGTTCATTTTGGAGTCCATGACCGCGGATCTTCGCCGCGCGTTGAGCCTGTACCTGCTCGAGGAGACGCTGCAAGACCTGGATATCTTCCGCGGTATCTCGGATGCCGAAATGGTCTCCCGCCTCCTTGAGGTCGTCAAGCCGGTGTCCTTTTCGGCCGGCTCCGACATTATTCGACAGGGCGACATCATGGATGAGATCTACTTCATTGTGCGAGGCAGCGTGAACGTGCTCATGGAGGATCCGTCGTCGTCGCCGGACGAGGCGCCCAGGCTCGTCACGATCGCCTGCCTGGGTCCGGGCAACCACTTTGGCGAGGCATCCTCTGCATCGGGCGCTTCAGAGCCACACTCGGTCACTGTGCAGGCGGCGAGCGCGACAGACCTCTTCTCGCTCTCGCAGTCGCACCTGTACGAGCTAGCTGGCAAATTCCCGCTTGTCCAACAGCGCCTGCGCTCCTTCCGCAAGCACAAACTCGCGGCGTTGCGCGCCCTGCAGTCCATGAAGGAGACCGACGAGGAGGACGAAGAAGACGCCTCCGACGAAGAGGCCATTCCGACACTGGACGTACCAACATCGGGCCGCGATGGCTTGCACGGGACTTTGCACAGGGCCGGCGCCTCGCTGCGCCGCATCTCGCACTCCTTCAGGGTTTCGGCCACGAGAAAGATGGAGGATGGTGCTATTGAGGATAGCATGTACAAGACCGCTCCATCGCGCGCTGTGACCTTTGTGGGCCACAACTCGAACGTGTACACCAGCAGCAAGGCCAGTGCGCTCGCGCTCTTTTCGGTCAACGTCAACCTCGCGCGGCAGGGATCCGCGTCGAGCTTGTCCAACGAGCTGTCCGGGGCAGCATCGCACGCCACGAGCACGGGAGAAGAGGACAATAGGGTCGTGCTAGAGACGCTTCTGGCCTCGTCTGGCGAACCCTTGCCCCGACTCAATCTAGACAGCGACGAGCCCGAGGCGGATGAGGAGAAGGCGAGTCAGGATGCGGGCAAAATGCAGAAGACGCCCGATCCCACATCGGAGGAAGGCGAACGTCAGCAGCATTTTGAGCAAGAACAGCAGCAAGAACTGGCGGCGGAGAGTAGGGAGCAAGAGCAACAGCAGACGCAGCAACATGAGCCAAAGCAGTCAAATGATGGGGCGGAGACCGACAAGGCCTCCCAGGAGGCGTGCAGCATGGAGACGAAGCCTCTTGAGCGTAAAGACCCACTGCAGATTGCAGTGGCCGAACTGCTGGCTGCTGCGCAGCAACAGGGTGCTATCATCGCCGGACTCCGCGAGACGCTTCGCCTGCGAAGAGGTCTGGAGATTGCTGTATAGATGGGCTCATGAAGAACAACAACAAAACCGAATCTCTCTCTCTCTCTCTCTCTCTCTCTCTCTCTCTCTCTCTCTCTCTCTCTCTCTCACGAACACACGTGCCTTTTTTTTACCAAGACGCCAGAAGCCACTAATAAAGAACAACAAAATCGGATCATTCTCCCCCTCTCTCTTTACGAACATACATGCCTCACACGACGCCAGATGCCACGGCAAAAGAGTCCTCTTCCGCTTCCCCCAGCCGCAGCTGCTGGCGATACCACTCCTCGATGTTGGCCGAGAGGCCGTCATCAGTGGAGGTCCCTGTTCGTGCGAAGTCGTCGTCACCATGATCGTTATGCCCGCGCGGCACGTCAGCTTCTGGCGAGGCCGAGGTTGCGGTCGGTGCAGAGGAGCGAAAGTTCGGAAGGAAGTCGTCGGCAGTGGCGAGCGCGAAGGCGCTGTCCGGAGCCGCGAGGCTGGCCTCGGTGTCCCAGAGTGTCGTGGCAGCCTCGTCGAGTGGAGGTACGTGTGCCTGGAAGAGTGCGTGGTCTGGTGTGGTGATGTCGGCGCCGTTGGCGGTGGAGGCCTGGGCGTCCTGCACGATCCGGCGCGCCATTTCGACGATGTCTGAGTCAGTCATTTTCTTCTTGGACTCGCGACGCGCGGCGGCCGCGGCGGCCGTGGCCTTCGGTTGCCTGGACGAGTCTGCACCGGCGACGGCGACGGCGGCCTTGGTCCCAGCGGGCGGGGCATCATAGGAACTCTTGATCTGCTGCATGCGCGCCCCCAAGGATCGCGGCACGTCCAGCAGCGAGGAGGTCGCCGCACCGTGCACGGGCGGCAACTTGGTGGGCGGGGCCGGGCGTTTGTGCGCGTTGGCACGCTCGCGCTCACGCAGCTGGCCGGCATAGCGCAGCTGGCGCTCCTTCAGCCCTTGCTCGAGCTCGCGGCGTTCCTTCTCCTTGCGGCGCTGCTCGGCGCGCTTGCGCTGCATCTCGGCGGCCTGCACGTCACGCTTCCAGCCGTCGAGGTGCTTGGCGCGCTCGGCGCGCTCGCGCTCAAAGACGCGGCGCCGGCGCTCCTGGCGTGCGCGGTCCTGTTCCGCCTCCTGCTCGCGCAGCGCCTCCATGTCGTGCTGCACCTGCTCGCGCTGGCGCATCTTCTCCTCAAACCGCTGTCGCGCGCGTTGCACGGCCGCCATCTTCTTGCTGTCGCTCTCAGGCGCTCCGGCGCTGCTCGCGCGGTTCGTCCCGGCGTGCGGAAGCGCCATGGTCGTGGACGTCAGAGCGCCTGCCGACGCGGACCGAATTGGCGCGTGTCTTGAACGCATCTCCACCACCTCGTAGCTGCTGCTGCTGTTGTTGTTGTTCTTGCTGCTGCTGTTGTTGTTGTTCTTGCTTACGCGTGCAACTTCGCGCACCTGCAAGCCGGCCACCACCTCGCGCGCCGACTTGGTGCGACCCAGCCTGCGCACCAGCTCACCCTTGGTCATGGCGCTGCCACCAGCCATGGCGCCGCCCGCCAACCCGGACGCGCCTGTGCGCGCCGCGAGCGGCTGCCGCACGCGGTGGTACTCCATCGCTCGCCGCCACGCCTTTGATTGAAAGTGGCCGATTGTGAGTCGCGAGCAGGTTCACGTGCAGCGCGCACGTGCCAGTGCCGTGGCAAAGAGGATGTCCGTTGAAGGTGTAGCGGCCGCGCGTCCGGACAAGCGTCACGGTCAGCAAACGACGAGTGGGCTTTTTGACTGTGAGCTGGTTAGCGACGTGGGAGAGCCGCCACATGAGATAATAACAAAAGCTAGCGTGAGACGAGCGGCATGAAGCTGCAGGGACACGTCCAGCCTGGCAACACGTTGTCGGACGCTCGGAAATTTTCATCCCAGGTGATTTGAAGACCAACCAACTGAGGTAGGCCAAGCGACGCCAAGTGACGCCAAGTGCTCGCAAGACAGAGGGAGAGAGAAAGAAGAAAAATGTTACACACGAGACAAAGCACGACGGCGGGCTTGTATGGCAGATGGGTCCATTCTGAACGCAAGCGGGCAACCTAGGTCTTCATGGGCTGCAGCCTCGTGAGAAGCTGCAAACTCATCAAGTGCCGCAGCCTCGTCACGTGCTGCGTAGCCGTCATGACCCCGAGGGTTCTCAGACCTCTTCGGACTCTGGAAGCTCCTCCACAGCCGGTACCTTGGCTTGAGCAGCGCGTTCCGCGGCAGCCTGGGCGCGCGCCTGGTGACGCTGCGCCACAACCTTGGAGAGGTCGGCTGCCCAGACGAGCTCGCGGTCGTCGGAGGCGTCGTGCTTGGCGGGCAGGGGCAGCCAGTCGACGAACTCTCGCTCAAGTTCGTCGAGCGTCGAGCCGGCGGCTTCGGCAAGCGGTGCGAGCTTGTCTCGGAGCTGAGGCCAAACAGCCGCAAGGTACGAGGCGCCGAGCGCCTTGGTGACCTTGGGACGGTCCTGCTGCGCCTGGAGCTTGGAGGCAACAAAGTGCGCCACCTTGTAGTGCATGATCTCGTCGAGACGATCCGAGGCGGATTGGTGCTCCGCCTGCTGCGTGGTCTGCGCCCAAGTGCGCGGGTCGTGCGGCGCGTGAGCATTGACGGCGCGCAGCACGACGCCGGCGAGTTTCATGCGGCGTGCCGGGTCCATGGTCGGCGTCGCGCCGCCCTCGCGCTTGCTCAGGTAGGCGTCCACCTCCTTGCTGTCGAGCTTGCGCAGCTTGCCGTCCGCCCCAATGGTGGCACCGCCGCGCGGGAAGCTGGCGCTGCTGGCGCCGCTGGCGCCGCCCGCGGGCGCGCCCGGTGACGCCTGCGTCTGCGCGAGCCGCAGGCTCAGCAGGTTGCGCATAGCGCCGTCCAGCTTGGGCTGCTCCGCCAGCATCTCGCGCGCCGCCTGCTCCAGCCGCACCTCCGCGGGCGTCACGGGCGTCGTCATCGCGCTCCTCGCCTCGCCTCGCCTCGCCTCGCCGCTAGCTCGCTACCGCGCCGCCCTCTGCGGAGCGCGAGTGCGAGTTGGCGAGCTGCTCGACTTGGAGTCCGAGTTCGAGTTCAAGCCTGCCTGATGAGCAGGAGTCGTCATGAAGATCCGAGGCCTCGTCAGCCATCTTCGTCCGGGTCAAGCTGCCAGGCTCCAGTGGCTCGAGGTCGTCGTGCTACTCTGCGCGGCGCGGCGACAAGCTCCGCAAGCCTCTGGCGTCCGGCGCTGGCGGCACTGCTCTGGGTTGGACGTTCAAGTTGAACTCGCTGATCGGTGCTGCGACCACGACCGGTTGCCGCGATCGGATCGGTTCTTACTCACTGTCAGTCTGTCAGATCGCTGGCCTTCGCCCTCGCTGGCCTGTGAGCAAGAAAGCAAGCAAGAAGCAAGCAAGCCGCAAGCAAGCAAGCTAGCTCAAGCCGAGCCGGCGCTCAGCGCCGCTCGCAGTCAGCTGACGAGCACTGGGGATGCGACGAATCGACGCGAGCAAGGCAAGATATTGCCGTCCGAGGCTCCAACGCACAAGCGCTGCGTGCTGGCACTGGTGGTGGCAGTGCGTGGCTTGCCGAACGCAGTCGCCAGTCGCTAGCATTCGGCTCCGGCAAATTGAAACCCAGTTGTACGTCCGCCGACCCGACCCGTGAGGCTGGTCCGCGGCGCGGCTGCAGTGCCACGGCCCACTGCCCAATGCCCCGCTCACCAGCCCCGCCGCTGTTCTCTGGCAGAGGTCTCTGGCAGACCGAGGCTCGGGGGCCGGCACAACGTGCGCCAACTCCGTGCGCCAACTCCTCAAATTCGCGCAACCGAATGAACGCGATCATCAACGCGGCGGTCGCTGTACTTGAACGCAGGTCCAGTCTTGGCCCCCCCCAGATGGCAGGGCCCGGCAGGCGGAGCGACCTTGCGAGATTTCCCACGCCCTTGTTCTTCAAGCTCCTCTTCAAGCTTCTTGCCCGCGTAGCTAGCTTGCCACCGACGATCGGAGCTTCTGTCAAGGCCCCGCATCCGCACTCTTGAGTTGGCGGCCGTTGGAAGCACCGCTTAAAATGCGCAACCAAGGTCGCAACATGCAGGACTCAGCCTCACTCAGGAGCGAAAGAAAGCAAGAGCGAGAGGAAGAAAGACTCGCCAGGCGGGCTCACTGCACTGGCAGGGAGGCCTCGCTCCGCGGCGGTCCATCTCCACGCGCGCACATGTGCGCTGACCCCCGGCAGTTCCGCCCGCTCTCTCCCGTGCTCTGGCGCGCTCTGGCCTCAAGGCTTGCTCTGCCTGCCAGCGCGGCGCCCCTGTTTGGCTGTTTGGCCCTCCGCCATCCAGTCACGCCGCTACGGCCAGTGGCAGACGGCCTGATGTGAGTCTGTGCGCCGACGCCAACCGATGCGGCGCCCCCCACATCGGCGCGTGCGGGGTTCATAGCGGGAGGACCCGCCAGGGCTCCGCATCGCACACTGCGCGCGGTTGCTCAACCTGGCCGGTCGCGCGGACGATTTCGCGCGCAGCCGCCGTGACGGCGCCGCAGATCGCCGGCCGGGCGCAGGCGGCGCTGCGCCGCGCCTGCGCGGGTGGCGGGCCGCTGGCGTCGGCTCGCCGCTCGCGCAGGCGCCCGAACGAGGCCTTCTAGCGCAGGCTAGCTAGCTAGCTAGCTAGCTAGAGCTGCAGGCGCTCAGGAATGCATGCCTCGCCTCGCCTCATCAACGCGGCGCACAGTACAACGTGCGTGCGCGCGCAAGGCCGACCGACGCCCGGCTGGCGCGCGCTCGTTTCGCGCTGCGACGCGCCCCGGCGCCGTGCGTGCCCTGGCGGCGCAGCCGTGCTGGCTGCTCGGAGCGCAAAGCCGCCAGCTTCTCGAGCGCGCGACGGCGGGCGCCGCGGGGCCGCGCGAGGAGCAGGCGCGGGCTCCGCTGGGTAGGCGCGGGCACCGCAGCGCCCACACCCACGCGCCTGGGGCGCAGGACACGAGCCCCACACCCGCGCTTCGGTGGACCACCTTCCACATCCTCCTGCTCCACGACGGCAGCTCGCTGCTGCGCGGCGGCAGCGGCGGCGGCAGCCTGTACTACGTAGTCCTGGTCCTCACTGTCTGACAAACACCCGCGGCATCCCGCCAGCGAGACCGTCGCCGACGCCGCGGCGCCGTGCAGTGCCAGTGCAGCGCTTTCGTAACCGCGCTTGCGACCAGCCAGCTTTTTCTTCTTTCTTCTCCAGCGCCAGGCAATCTCTCCTGCTGCGCTGCGCAGCCTGCGCTGCAGCGAGAAGAAGGCTCCAAGTTCTGCCGGCCTCTCGCGGCGATAACCGCCCACACGAGCCAGGCCGGGGTGACTTGACTGCAGCCAAGCTGTTGCCTGCCGTGACCGCCTGCGCCACATCTCTAGCTGAGCTCGCGCGGCCCGGGAGCAGGCAGGCAGGCAGGCAGGCTCCTTCGCGCAGCTTGTCCCGCGCGGCCGCTCCGACGGAAAGGCAGGCAGGCGCCGCGCCGCGCCGCGCCGCGCCGCGCCGCGCCGCGCCGCGAGCGCCGGCAGGCAGAGGCAGGCCGGCGCCAGGCCGACGGGCGCGCCTCTCTTTCAGGAGCGGCGGCCTGGCCTCCTGCCTCCGCCCGGCCATCGATCGGGCTCGCGTCGCGCCCGCGCCCCGTGACCGCGGCCGGCGCTAGCGCGGCGCGGCCGGGCGGCGGCGGCGGCGGCGACTGCCCGCGCCTCGTCGCGCTGCAGTGCCTCGCCGAGCTCTGCTCTGCTCTGCCCGTGGCCTGCCGCCGAGGCGTCGGCCAGCTGGCCAGCGGACCTGCGAGACGGGCGTTCGCAGGCATCGTCGAGCTCGGCGCCGCGGCCAGCGGCACCTTCCTCGGCGCTCCCCCGCGCGGCTGCCCGCACGCGTCGGAGCCCGCCGCTTGCGCCTGCCCGCGCTGCCCTCCCGCCCCGCCCCGCCTCGCCTCGCCTCGCCTTGCCTCGTTTCTCGTCTCGTCCCACTGGTCCTTGCCTCGTGTCTCGCTCAACTCGTGTCAGTCTCGTACTCGTACTCGGACTCGTACTCGGACTCGGACTCGGACTCGGTCTCGTTGTTCCCTGACACCGTGGCGGTCTCGGAGTCGTGGCTGGCGGCGGGCAAGCCTGGGGGTCTCGCCTCTGCGCAGGCTTCCCTCGAGCGCTGCTGGCGCAGCGAACCACAGCGTACGCAGGTATTGCGCGCGGGGCACGGGGCCTCGCGAGCGCCGGCGGCCAGCAGCAGCAGCACAGGCGGCTGGCCGCGCGACAGCAGCTCCGACGCGTGGAAGGGGCCCAAGGGGAGCCGCAGCTCCCGGAACCTAATCCCAGAGGCGCGGTGCGGCACCGCCCGGTAGGCAGCGGGCCGGGCCGCGGGTGCCACGTCAAGCCAGTACTTGTGCCTGACATCGCGCGCGCGGCACTCCATCCTCCAACCTCTGTGGCGGGGCGACGAGAGTAAGCCCGTCGTGCTGCAGTGCATTGACGGTGTGGCACGAGCACGCGCCGCAGGCCAAGGACGCTCGCTGTCCACCGCACGCAGTAGTGCACCACCGTGCCAACCAACGGCACACTTACAGTTAGGTGATCTGCGCGACTCGGAGTAAGCCGTCGCGCGGGCTGGAAGGCGTCCCACGCTTGACTTCTTCTCCTCCCAAGCGGCAGCACAGCACCGGCCGGGCGCACCATCAGCTCTCCGTCAACCCCATCGCCGCGCCCTCGCCTCGGAGGCAAGCAGCAGTCCGCAGGTGTCAGCCAAAACAAGCACGAGCAAACGACGAAGCAAGACCCGCAAGCAAGCAAGCAAGCAAGCAAAGCAAGCGAGCAAGCGAACGGGCACCCACATTTGCACCAGCCGCGCCCCGCCCGCCCCGTGCATTCACCGCGCCTCTCCGCCACCCTTGGCCCACCCACCCACTCCGGACCGCCGAGAGCGAGCCCCGTGCCACGCCGCGCCGCGCCACGCCGCGCCGTGCTGCAGCGCGCATTGCGCCCGGCGCGAGGTCGCCAGCCTCAACTCCCAGCCAGGCCCGGGGCCCGCGCCGCGAGGTCGCAGCGGCACCCGCTCGCCGCCGCCGCCAGAGTCGTCCTGCGCCTCCGCCCTCCCTCAGGCTGCACCAGGCGCTCGCCGCCGCCGCCGCCGACCCGGCGCAGTCCCGCGCGGAGCCCGCCAGTCTCGTCTCGCGCCCTGCGCCCTCACAGGCAGGCCGGCGGCTGATCGCGCGCGCTGAGCGGCGCTGAGCGCGGCGCTCCAGCCTCGGCGCCGCGCGGGGGCCAGAGCAGAGCAGAGCAGAGCAGAGCAGAGCGGAGCGGGCGGAGCGGAGCGCGCAGGCGCAGGGCGCAGAGCGGCGCAGAGCGAGCGGAGGCGAGGCGGGCGAGCGCGGGCGCAGCTCGGAGGCCGCCGGCGGCCGCGCAGCCCCAGCGCAGCACAGCACGGCGCGGCACGGCGCGTGGCGTCAGGGGACAGCGCGCGGCGCGCGAGGCGCTCTCACAGGCGGGGCGGGGCGCAGACGGTCAGTGCCGCAGTGGGCCGAGTGCCCGCGCGCGGCGCGGGGCTAGGACCTCCGAGCCGGGCGCGCGCGGGGCGCGGAGGCGCAGCGGAGGTCGGCGCAGCGGCGGGGCGGCGGCGCGGCGGCGCCAAACCCCAAGTGCGCCGGCGCGGGGCTCCGAGGGGACCGCACAGGCACCAGCAGGAGGGCGCCGACGGCGGCGGCGGCAGCGGCAGCGGCAGCGGCAGCGGCAGCGGCAGCAGAAGTTGTGACAGCAGCAGGCACCCAACGGGCGCTAGGCGCTATGCGACAGCAGGAGGACGGCCCCGCCGTACAGCAGCAGCAGCAGCAGCAGCAGCAGCAGGAGCAGCAGCAGCAGCAGCAGCAGCAGCGTAAGCGACGCCGTCGCGCAGAGGACGCCGACGAGCACGCGCCGCAGCAGGAACAACGACAACACGAGCAGGATGAGGTGTTGAGGGTGCCGTCGCCGGAGCAACAGGGGCAGCTGACAGGCGAGGGCGGTGCGAGCGGGGCTTCGGGCGGTGCGAGCGGGGCTTCGGGCCGGAGTGCCAAGGAGACCGCGAAGCGAAGCAGCAAGGGCGCGCCCGCCTCGGAGGAGGACGCGGAGGAGGATGGGGGTGATGCTGATGGCGCGAGCGGGAGCCGCGGTGAAGGTGAAGACGCGGACGAGGACGAGGACGCGCACATCGTGCGCAGGACCATCTACAACAACAACAACTCGACGACGGGATTCTTTGAAACGCAAGCGAGCGATTTCGGCACCAAGGAGCTCAAGTTCGGCTGCAAGCACTGCGAGACCGTCTTTGAGACCGCCGCCGACATTGTGAGCCACTTGGAATCCACGCACGCCGCGCAGGCGGCGATGGAGCGCAGCGTGCGCTGCGTCGTCTGCAACAAGTGCGTGCAGACACCCGCCGAGCTCGAGTCGCACTCCGCCGACATGCACCGCCGCGTGCGCAAGTACGGCTGCCTCACTTGCCGCAAGCGCTTCGAGCGCCTCGTCGATGTGCAGCTGCACGTCGAGACGGCGCATGACGCGAACCGCCGCCATCGCTGCGACAAGTGCGACAAGACCTTTGGTCGCGCCGGCGACCTCAAGCTGCACGTCCGGACCGTGCACGACGGCGAGCGTCCGCATCAGTGCAGTCATTGCGGCGCCTCCTTTGGCTACCGCAACAACCTCAAGAAACATGTGGACACCGTGCACAAGGGCATCCGCCGCTTTGCCTGTGACATCTGCGGCAAGCGCTTTGGCCGCAAGGACCACCTCTACCGCCACAGCGAGAATCGCGTCTGCCTCATGGAGCGCTCGCGCCAGGAGCGCGAGTCCGGCACGTCCGGCCTTCCGCTGCTCCCCGCGCTCCCGCAGCAACACGGCACCACCCAGAACTATCTCGAGACCGCCGCCCTGCTGCAGCAGATGCACGTGCAGCAGCGCTTCCACTCTATTTTCGGCAACGGCGGCGGCCAGCTCCCGCTCATGGGCCTCGGCGGCGCCGGGCCCGGCCGCATGCTCCCTGGCGTCGGCAGCGCGCTCGGCGCAGGCGCTGGCGGCCTCGCCAATGTGCTCCCGCACTTTGGGCCGCCCGGCACCGCCGCGGGCGCGTCCGGCTTCCAGGTTCCCTCGGCGGCAATGCTCATGCACCACCAGCGTCATTTGCATCAGGCCGCCACAGGTCAGAGCGGCGCGCACCCCTCGGACGAGGCTGCCAGTGGTGGCAGCGGGCCAACCGCTGCAGCCACCGCCGCTGCCGCAGCTGCGGCTGCGGCCGCCGCAACCGCGGCCTCGGCCGGATCATCCTCGAACGCCGATGCGCGCAGGCGTGGTGCGCCAGGCGTGGACCCCGAGACCTTGGATTCACGCGACCTGCACCACCTCTACATGCAGAAGTTTCACCAGCAGCACCAGCAGGATCAGCACAATTCCAGGTTGGAGGGTATTGATGCGCAGCATCACCAGCAGCAGCAGCAGCAGCAGCAGCAGCAGCAGCAGCCTTTTCTGCACCACTGGTTGCAGCACCAGCAACACCAACACCAACACCAGCAACATATGCATCCTCCGCAGTATCAGCAGCACTTCCAGCAAAACCAACAGTGGGGGCACACGCAGCCGTCAAGGCCATCGCAGCCCCCGCCGTCGCAGCCCCCGCCGTCGCAGCAGCAGCAGCAGTCTCTTCCTCCGTCTGAGAAGTGAGTTGGTCAAAGGGTTGCCGGTAGCAGGGCTTTGCTACTGGAGGAGCTTTGCGAAGCGGGCCTGGCCAAACAGGCCTTGTCAGTGAGGCGGGCCTTGCCTAATTCCACTCGCTCCCTGTCGCCGGTGTCTGAAACAGCTGGCGGCTGACTTGGCGCATCAAGACTGTTGAGCGAAGCTGGGCCACTCCCTCCGTAGGCGACCGTTCGGTGTACGAGCTGGTCAGCTAGTAGATGGCTGGCCAGATGACCACGCTTGGTCATTGCTTGCGTGAGGTCCCCGGTGTTACCTCTGTGGTGTGGCGGCGCTTGGCGCCTGCTGCACGGCTATACATTTCCCATGGTTACGGACTCAAACACTCCCAACAACGATTTTGCCTTTTTCTACCAAGCGAAAGAGAGAAAGCGTTTCGCGAAACACTGGAGCAACAACGAAGCGTCGCGAAACACGCGAGCACTAACGAAGCGCCGCGCGCTGGCCATGGCTGACACGCGAATGCCAAGCACCGACACGCACCACGAGCCATACGAAGGAAGAGTCGCGACGTCCACGCCACGAAGACTTGCATGGATGAATCGTTCGAGCTTGTCCACGCCATGAAGACTTGCATGGATGGATCGTTCGAGCTTGTCCACACCATGAAGACTTGCATGGATGAATCGTTCGAGCTTGTCCACGCCATGAAGAAGACTTGCATGGATGGATCGTTCGAGCTTGTCCACGCCATGAAGACTTGCATGGATGGATCGTTCGAGCTTGTCCACACCATGAAGACTTGCATGAATGAATCGTTCGAGGTTGTCCACGCCTTGCAAAAATGAACCGTTCGAGCTTGCAACGATGGCTTGTTCAGGCTGGCAACAACGATCAGGCTTTCCATGATGACTCGTTCGGGTGGAAGCGGATCGGGCTGGCACGGACACGATTGATGAGCCTGTGGCGCTCTCGCCTGAGAACGACAGCGGCCGCTCTTGCTGCGCTCCTCCTTCAAAATAGAATCTCGGAACAGTTTTATCAATCTTATTATTGAGGGACGGGGGGGTCAACAAGAGCTCGCCCGGACACGGTATTGTATACTGAGATGCGGTCGTGGGGACGGGAAAAGTGCGTGCAGCAACTGATGGTCAAGACCTGCAAGCGGGCGTGTAAGGGAGGATGCTGCAGAGCTGCGAAAATGAAGGCGCACGACGTGCGCGTGGCTGGCATCATGCGCGGACTTGGCGACACATCTTAGCGCTGGTCGTCATCGTCGTGCTCGTAGTCGAGCTCCTCGGCAGGCGATGCGGCGCCCTCCTGGGTGTCGAAGGAGACCAGCTTGCGGAACTTGTTGGCGGCCATGACGGTGAGGATGCCCTTCTTCAAGCGACGGCGCGTCTGGTAGCTCTTGAGCTGCGCGAGCGCGGGAGTAATGTCCTGCTCGGCGCCGCCGTTCACGATCCAGGGATGCTGCAGCACCTCCTCGACGGTGAAGCGCTTCTCCGGGTCGACGACGAGGAGGCCGCGGATGAGGTCCTTGGCCGAGTCCGAGACCTCAGACCAGAACTCCGGGTCGAACTTATACTTGGCCTTCTTGATGAGGCGGAACAGGTGCGCCTGGTTCTCGTCGTAAAAGGGCGGGTAGCCGCAGAGCAAAATGTAGGCGATGACACCAAGCGACCACATGTCTACCTCCTTGCCGTAGGGCTTACCGGAAATAATCTCGGGCGCCACGTAGCCCGGCGTACCGCAGGTGGTGCGCAGCATGGCCTCCTCGCTCGAGGTGTCGAGCTCCTTGGCGAAGCCAAAGTCCGCCAGCTTCAGCTGGTGGTCGTCCTCGTCGTCCTCCATGAGAATGTTCTCCGGCTTGAGGTCGCGGTGCACGATGCCATGGTCGCTGCAGTACTTGAGCGCCTCCGCGATGGTGCGCACCACCTGCGAGGCGTCCCTCTCCTGGTAAAACTCCTTTTGCACGATGCGGTCGAACAGCTCGCCGCCCTTCACCAGCTCCATGACCACGTAAAAGTACGCATTGTCCTGAGCCATGCCGTACAGCTTGATGATGTTCGGGTGGTCCATGTTCTTGAGGATGCGCACCTCCTCCTGCAGCGCCTCGCGGTCCTCGCGCGAGAGCGCCTTCTTCTTGATGCACTTGACCGCCACCGTATCGCCCGTCTGCAGGTCCTCCGCGGCGCGCACAGTGCTAAAGTTACCCTTGCCCAGGACTTCGCCCAGCCGGAACCTCTCCTGGAAGTTCTGCATGTCCATCGCGTCGCTCTCGCCGCCCGCATCGCCGTCCGGTTTCGACCGGAAGAACGACCGGATGCTGCGCACCGTGCGCCGCATCTTGCTTTCCTCTCGCTGCGTGTCTGCCTGTCTGTCTGTCTGTCTGTCTCTCGGCGGTCGCTCCGCCCGCCTGCCTGCCTGCTCGCCAGGCGTCTGCTCCCGCTCTGCTGTTCGCGCGGTTAGTCTCTCTCCGCTTCGCGTTCTGCGCGGCCCCGGCCCCGGCCCCGGCCCCGGCCCCGCCCCTTCTCCGCCTTCCCGCCTCCCCTTCTCCTCCTCTTTCCGCCGCCTCGTGGCCGCGGCCGCTCCAAAGGTGCGCGGCCGCGCTGACTGCCGGCCCTGCGGTCCCTTTCCTCCCGCTTCTCGCCACAACGCAGCGCGGCACGCGCGCGGCACCGCGCGGCACCGGCTGGCACGCGAGCGCGTCCAAGCGATGAGGCGAGGCGAGGCGCGGCGCGGCGAGGCGGCGGCCACGGGCGGCAGCGAGCGCGGGCGAGGAGAGCGCGGTGCGCCTGGCCGTCGTCGCGCCCTCGGCACGAGCGAGCGCCCGGTCGCCCCGCCTCCGCCCGGCCGCGACAAGTTTACGCCCCGCGCGCGCGCGCGCCCTCGCCACGAGCGGGACACTTCGGCCGCCGCGTGCGGCGTGCGCCGCGCGCCGCGCGCACGCGGGACCGCGCGCGGCGCGGGGAAGGGTACCCGGCGCGAGACGGACAGCGCGCGGGCGCCGAGGCCGCGAGGGTCGGGTCGGGCGGCGGCGGAGACTCGCGGCTCGCCGCGCCAACACGAGAACGGGCGAGCGTGTCCAGCCTCGCCTCGCTCGCCTCGCCTCGCCTCGCATGGACGCCGGCGCACGCTCACTCACACCGCACCTCGGCTACGCACCTGCGCCGCGGCCAGGAGCGCGGGAGACGGCACGCGGCGCGGCGCGGCTCGGGGGCGGCGCGGCGCAGGCGCAGGCGCAGGCGCAGGCGCAGGGCAGCGCGGCGCGGGCGAGCAGCCCTACGCGCGACGCAGGCGTGAGTGACGGGCCTCGCCGCCGTCGTTGGGCTAGCTGCTAGCTAGCTCGCTCCGCACGATCCGCGCGCGCTGGCCGTCCTGGCTCTCCTTGGGATCGCCGCCGCGCTCGCGCTCGCGCTGGCCGCGTCACGCCACGGGCGGGCGCACGGCTCGGCCGCGCACGGCTCGGCCGCGCAGCTGCCACGCAGCTGTAGACCTGCTCCGCGCGCAGGCCGCACGCCCCGCGCGCGCGCGCTACGAGCGTCTCGCGCGACAGAAAGGGCCAGGCCCGCCGTGCGGCGCCATCCTCCATCGACCCGTGCCGCCTCGCTCCGTGGGCAGGCGTGCGTCCGTCACCCGGCGTGCTCCGCCGCACCCCGCGCAGCGCCGCGCCGCGCCGCGCCGCGCCGCGCCCGCCGCGCCCGCCGCGCCCGCCGCCATACTCGCCGCCGCGCGCGAGCGTGAGCTACGTACCTTGGTTTCCTTTTCTTGTTTGCCGCCGCCGCCGCTCTCGCAAGGGCCGCCCCCGCGGCTGTGGGGCGGCTGCGGGCAACTGCGGCGCTGCTTAGCGCCCTTATTCTCCTGCGGCCCCTCCCGCAGCTCCTCGTGGGTCCGCCCGAGCCCTCTCTCCGCTACGTTCTCCAAGCGTAAACCGGCGCGAAGATTCCCCCACAGCCGGCCTCGTGCAGCTGCTTGTTCGCCGGGGTCAGCCGCGATGGACGGCTGCCGTCCCCCCTGCGCGATGAGCGCCTCTGAGCCTCTCAGAGGGACGCTGCGGGGGCACGCGCTTCTCGCGCGCGTCCTGTGGCTGTGGCCTGATGCGGCCTGACAGTGGGTACACACCCTGTTAGGCCGGCCTATTCGGCCACCGGTCGCCGGCCGGTGCTCTGCACGTCTACCAGTGGCCCGGGCACTGCAGTGCAGCCCAGCCTCAGGCTGAGGCCACGCCCCGGAAACTGCAGCGCGCTGCAATCACGACTGACTGACGAGAAGAGCTGAGCAAAAGGTAGCATGCATGCAGGCGGAGAAGTCGTCCGTTGGAATGCAAGGCCTTCGCTCGTCCGCTTCTTTCCTCCCTCCTGCACGCGCCGACTCGTCCTTGGGTTTATTTTATGCACTGCATTGTCAGGCTCTACAAGGTTTCACGCCAAAGAGCGCCCGCGGACGCTGCAGTGGCCATTCGCCAGCTGCTCGTAAGTTAGCGGCGCTGCGCTCCTGTAGTAACTAACATGCCCACTCGGAGTGCCTATCGCAAACGGCTCCGTCACGGCGTCACCGTCCCAGTGCCCCGCCGATGCGGCGCACGAGCGCTACGAGAATTCCAGCTGGGGCTTGCTCGCGCTTTCGCCCTGCTTTGCGCGTCTCCGCAGAGCTCGTCTCCGCAGAGCTCGTCTCCGCAGAGCTCGTCTCCGCTGAGCTCGTCTCGCCCTGGGACACGGGCGTGAGCCTGAGACTCGGCGCGGCGGCGAGCCGACGACGGCCAGGTCGAAGAAGACAGCGGCGCAGAGCAGAGACAGAGCACGAAGAGCAAGCAGACCCGGTTAGCCAGCCAGCCAGCCAGCCAGCCAGCCCGGCCCGCGCGCGGGGCCGCGTGCGAGCGAGCCCGCCTGCGGCCGGCGAGCGAGCGAGCGCGAGCGGCGGAGCGCGAGCCCGGCGCGCGCGCTCGCGCGCGCGCTGCCCGTTGGCGACAGCGCGGCGGTCCACCTGCGCCGCGGGCCCGCGTCCATCCATCCATCCATCCATCCATCCGCCGTCTGCCCCGCCGTCCAAGGGCCTGCGCCTCGCACGCGCGCGCGGGCGCGTGAGCGAGCGAGCGAGCGAGCGAGCGGCGGCGCGTGCGCGCGCCCCCTCCCCCCACGCGCGCGAGCGGAGAGAGCGCGGCGGCGCCATGGGCCGCGCGGAGCGCAGGGCCGGGCGCAGCGATGAGGACGAGGAGGGCGGCAGCGCGTCGGGCCGCGTGAAACGCTCAACGCGCCGCAAGGGCGCCAAGGGCACCGGGTCGGCGAGCAGCACGCCGACCAACAGCGGCAGCAGCAAGCGGCGCAAGGACAAGGCGCTCAATGGCGGCTCGCGCCTTCGCGCCGACCTGGCCGGCCTGGTGGCCTCCTGCAAGCTGGACCCGGTCGGCACGTCCAAGCGCGTCGGCAAGAAGGTCGCGCTCTACGTGTGGCTCCTCGCCGTCGTACTGGCCATTCTCAGCCTGGTCGGCGTCGACGTCAACCCCTTTAGCGGGGGAGGCGTCGCCTCCGGCAGCGACTCGGGCGTCATGGACGCCGTCGTGCCGGGCTTCTTGCGCGGCGGCGCCAGCGGCGGCGCGGCACCTGCCGCCGCTGCCGCGCGCCGCTCCAGCGGCGGTGGCGATGATGACGACGACGATGACGACGTGGGTGGCGGCGAGGACGGCGGCGGCGGCGGCGGCGGCGGCGGCGAGGACGGCGGGGCTGGCGATGACGCAATTCCAGACCAGCACTTCGAGGCCAAAAAGCCCGTCAAACTCAACAAGGCCAAGGAGAAGGAGCTCGCCTGCAGGATGGAAGACTGTATCTCCGCTTGCAACAAGAAAATCACGCCCAAGTGCGCCGCCAAGAAGTCCTGCAAGTCCGACCGCGAAAAGGTCTGCCGCAAGCGCTGCATGAAGGCACGCTGCGAGGAACGCTGCAAGGATGAGCCGCACTATGGCTACGTCGAGCGTGAGCAGAAGATGGACAAGTGCAAGGAGGGCTGTCAGGGGAGCACCGCCCAGCACAACAAGTGCATCAAGGCCTGCCATGCCGCCTTTCAGCCGTGCAAGTCGCGCTGCCACCAGGTGTCCAACCGCTATAAGTGCGACCGCATCGACGAGAGCGCACCACTCGCGCCTCCAGGTATGGATAGTACCGACGATGAGGAGGACGACGTCCCCGCTGCTCCCTTCGATGATGGCGAGGACGAAGACGAGGGCGGCCCTGCCGCCTCTTCAAGCGGGGGTGGAGACGGCGGTGCTGCCGCTTTTGACGACTTTGATGACGAGGTCATCTGAGTGGCGACGTTTGCCCGCCGCTGACCTCAGTACGTCTGGATGCCCCTTATCGCCTCCTGCGTGATGAACGACCCTGTTCAGGCCTTTCCGTTGCCGCCCGCGCAACATCTCTTCCCTGACGGCGGCCTTCTGGTCGCTGGAGCATGCGAGCTTCGCGAGATCATACCTATGCACACACACATGGTCTTCGAGGTTTTCGCCTGATTTTGCCTTCTATGCTAAGTTATCAGTAGCTAGGACCCGGCGTGAACTGAATCAAACTCCTTCGCTTGCCTGTGAAAGCGTCAGTGTGCCGCCACCGCACATCGGATTTCAGCTTCATCCATCCCACCATGTCGCACTCACGAGAGAGAGAGAGAGAGAGAGAGAGTAGGGCCTCAGTCTTCGTCGCGCGCCGCACGGGGCACATCAAAGACGAGGACCGGGTTATCGATCCTGTAGCGGAGGCTGCTCGTGGCCGCGTTGACCATAAGCGTCTCGCCGTCGCTCCACGCGCCGTTGCCCTCGTGGATGTGGCCAAACACGTGCGCCAGCGGCCGCACGCGCATCTTCGTCTCGTACAGCAAGTCCAGGCAGCCGGCGCGCGACCCATTGAAGCAGTTATCGCCGTAGCCGGCCGGCGGACCATGCGTCAAGAGCACGTCCGTCTTCTCCGGAATGGACCGCCAGTGCTCCGCAATCTCGCGCGGCCCCATCTGGAAAGCCCAGTTGCAGAACGAGGGCGTCACGGCGGACCCGTAAATGTGCAGGCCCTCGATCTCTACCGAGGACTGCTCCAGAAAGACGTACTCGCCCTGGCGCACAAGGTCCAGCGCGTCTTGGCTCGTCTCGCCCTCGCGCAAGCTGTGCGGGAACGACCGCTTGTTCGCCGCGAGAAATGGCGGATCCAGCGTCACGTCGTGGTTGCCCGCAATGACCACCTTGTGCGGGTGCGGTTGGCGCTCTGTCCACTCGCGGAAGGCGCGTAGCTGCTTCATTGTACCGGCCAGGGTCAGGTCGCCGCAGTTGACCAGGATATCGCCCTCTGGCAGCTCCAGCTTGCCCAGGTCCTCAAACCGGCCGTGCACGTCTGACACACATACAAAGCGCACCACGTCCTCTCGATTCCAGGTGCGCGTCTCGGCCGGCACCTCCGCGTCCTGCACGGCCGGATCGTGCCTGCCGTACACGGGCCCAAGCCGGTCCCAGCCCAGCTTCCTGACGAGCTGCTCGCTCGGCGCCTCCTCGGCTCCAGGGTCCACGTGCCTCGCGAGGAACCTGCGCATGCGGTCGGCCTCCCGCTTGCCCGCGGCGTCCTGCGGCGGCAGCAGCAGCGGGTGCACCACGTGCAAAGAGTCCGCCGGTGTCGTCGTGCCCGTCTCATGGCTCCCAACTTGCGCCTCCGCCGCCTCCGTCGACTTCCCCTCGCCAGCGCGCCTGCCGGAGAGGCGGTACATTGCACCTGCCTTGCCTTGCGAGGGAGGCTTGATCCCGGTCTAGCGCTCGTGCAGCGGCAGCTTGGCGGAGGAGACGGAGAGAGCGGGATTGAGCGAGAGCCTGAGCGAGGCGACCTCTTTGACCTTAGAGTCCGAGGAAGTTCTGGCTCGGTTCCGGTTCGCACACACACGATCAAGACCCGGAAAGGGGGACAACCAACAGAGGCAACAACAGATTGAGCCAGACCCTTATGAGATCCAACCCAGTCCAGCAAATTTCACGGCACTCAAGGTGCCCAATTTATGGGCACAAAGTAGTAGAAGTAGCTGAGGGTTCCCAACTATGGGTGGGGGTACCAGTACCCGTAACTACACGCAGTGCAGCACGCAGTGCAGTGCAGTGCCGTGCAGTGCAGTGCAGTGCAGTGCAGCGGCCCGGAGTCCTTCTCGCTCGCATCCGCGTGGATGATTCGCCTCAATGTTAAATGAGCACGACGCTGCCATCAGCGCGTGCGGTGCTGTCGCGGCCACTGACATGATCCTCAGCATTGTCAGGAACAATCTCGGCGTGAAGGAGACCGTGACTGCCGGCTTCGGTCTCGACGTCGTCGTCGCAGCGCTCAAACGAGGCGGCACCGCGCAGAGTGCTGGCCTGCGGCTCCTCCTCTGTCTTGGCGTCTGGCAGCTGCTTGGCCGCCATACCGAGCGAAATGGCAAGTCGCGACCAGACGACGATGACGGCGGCCAGCGGGGCAGCCAGGACGACCAGCACGGTCGCTACTTCGACCGCCACGAGGTCTTCGACTACGGGCGAAATGAGCAGCAGCATCAGCAGACTGAAGAGCAGCATGTGAGCGAAGGCCGCGAGCGCGTTGTCTGCGGGCCGCAGGTAGGGCCTCAGATTACTCTGCAGCATGGCGGCCGCGAAGGTGACAAAGACCGCAAAGCCCATCTGGCCGACCGTGCCGTCCGCAATGACCAGCACGACCGAGGTCTGCAGCAGCTTCCGAACGAGCTCGATGACCTCGTAGTAACGGTGGAGGCTGCTCCACGCCGACAGCGAAGCCCCGCCAGTCACGCGTCGCTCGTAGTACAGATCATGCAAGAAGGAGACGCGCTCCAGGTGCGGGCGGTGGCTCTTCGGGATGAGCGTCACAAAGAGCGCAATGGGCCCAACCACGTAGATGACTGCCATGGCATGCGCGTACGCGGTGAGCTTCGGGATGGCATCGCAGTCGGTCGAGACGTCAAAGCGCAGGTGCCGCGAGCCGTCTTCGAGCTCGTCGCACACGAAGGTTTGGAAGATGGTCGTGTTCACCGAGGGATACACTAGGTACAAAAGTAGTGCCGTCATCCACCACGCCGTCGAGGAGAGCTGATTGAGGCGGCGCCGGCACAGAGCCTCGTCGTGCCGCCGCCGGCTCGTGATCACAACGCGCGCGACCCCGAAGGCGAGAAAGAGCAGCAACAGGAGCACCGCCGGGGTCACGGTCGCCACTACGACGCGGCTGGCGTGGTTGTCGCCCAAGAGGCAGCCCGCCACCGACGTGACGCCGCTCGCATCCACGTTCAGCCACGAAAAGACAGTGGGCAGGAAACTCCAGTTGTCCCACCACGCATACGTAGGGCCGAACACGCGCTGGAAGCCAGACACCACCTGCACGAATCCAATCATCACGCTGACGGGGCCCCGCGTCGTGACCCGGTAGCTGCTGACGCGCCCGCAGACGCTCCGCACCATCTGGCGCATGCGAGAGCCACCCGACCCGCCCCGCGGGTTCTCGCGGAACACGAAGAAGTAGAAGCCGAGCGCAACGAGCAGGCCCCAGACGAGCAAGACCACAGCCACAAGTGCGCCAAGCACGGCGCGCTCGCGGCTCAGCGTCTCTGCCGAGCATTCCATGCAGGCACCGCCCGCGTCGGCCGTGTAGCCGTCGACACAGGCCATGCAATACGGGCCAGAGTGGCCTGGCGCGCAGTAAAGCGGTTCGGACCACACAGACAGGCCACGGCGGCGGAGGCGGCGGTGGCCGCTGTGGAGACGGCGGCCGTCTTCCTCGTCCTTTTCCGGCTCCGGGCGACCGCCAACGCAAAAGGAGGCATCCGGGCACTCGTGAATCGCCGACACGCTTAAAGAGGCGCGCCAATAGCCCGGCAAAAGATCGAGCGACTCCAGCCTCTGCCCAGACTCGGTGCAGTTGAGGCCCTCACCGCAGCTCACCACCTCGATGCCGCTCGCGTCGCCTGCGTCCTTGATCTCGTAGAACCCACTCGGTGCCACGCAGTCTTCCTCGCTCGTTGCCACGCCGGAAGTTGTCTGCAGCTCGTTCGGGCACGCCACGCAGCCCGTCTCCAGGTCGGTGACGTAGAACCCGCGCGCGCATCGCTCGCACTCGTACGCGCCGTCCTCCTCGGCGCGGATGCGCTCCGAGCCGGCCGGGCAGATAATGGACGCCAGACTCATCGCGTCGCTGTCCTGCGTGCTCACCCCATTCACGACGCACAGCACGCGAAAGAAGCTGCCCTCAGAGAGTCGCAGACCCATGCGCAGCGAGCGCGCGCTCGTGTCCTCGATCACGGCACAGCTTGCCACCGTGGTGGCGGCCTCGCTCGCGCTCACGCAGGCGTCCAAGTCCACCGCCCTGTTGCCCTCGCGCTCTTGTGTCCGGTACACGATGAAGGAACCCACCTCGCCGTCCCAAGCCCAACTGAGCTCCACGTAGCCGTCCGCGGCATCTGCGACGGTGTCCACGGAGGATGCATACACGCCGACGCTCACAGCCCGCACGGAGCGCACCTTGCGCGCGGCGCAGGCGCCCTCCTCGTAGCCATCGTCACCCTCGTACGCCCCTGTGCACTCGCAGCGAACGCTGGGCGCCGGTCCCGACGCAGCGTCGCCCTCCACGCAGGTCCCCGTCGACGAGCACGTGCCGGCGCAGCCCAGGACGGCTGTGGAGGGTGCAAAGGAGAGCTGGCCGCCGTCGAAGGTGGACTCTGCCAGGCTGAAGCGCGACTCCGAGTACACGTGGCGGCCAGCCTCGTCCGTGTAGAGCGCAATGGACCCCGCCGTCGTGGTGAAGGAGGCCGTCGCCGGCACGGCCGGCAGCGGGTCCGCCGCCGCGAAGGATGTGCGCAGCAGCTGTGCAGTCACACCTGCCGCGATATACACGCTGCCACCGACGCCCTTGGTGCAGCCGTAGGACGCTGGCGCCTGCGCCACCGTATTCATGCTGCACTCTAGCGTGTTGAAGACTGCGGCCCCGTTGCTATCCATGCTCGTACCGACAACCATGGCGTTGCAGCGCCGCCGCGACGCAGACGAGGCGCTCAGCTCGCAAATGCTCTGCTCGCGGCACGTGAGCAGCGCCGAGTTATTCACAAAGGCCACGTCGGTGGCCGAGAGCACCGTGCCGGCTCCGGCGTAGATGGCGCCTCCTTGCTCGCTGGCCACGTTTTCGCGCAGGACCGACCCGGACAGCTCCACCTGCGCGCCGAGCAGCAACGACACGGCGCCGCCGCTCGTGCTTGCCTCGTTCGCCGCCAGATCGGAGTTGGTCACCACCAGCGTGAGGTCGCCCGAGACTGCGATGCCGCCGCCGCCTTCCTGCGTGGCGCTGTTTGAAGTCAGGCTCAGATTCGCCGCCACGACCGTTTCGATGTCCGAAGACGCCTCCAGGTAGAAGGCGCCACCGGACAACGCCGTGTTGTCCTCCAGGGTCAGGTCCTGGATGCATGCATCGCTAGCATCCTCGAACCCGCTCCCACAGGCCAGGGCGGTGGCAGCCCGGTTGTTCGAGGCGTAAATGGCGCCGCCGAGACTGGACGCCGAATTTCCGCGGAGCGTGCCCCCGCGCCAGAGGCTGGGGAGGCGGGCGCCACTGAGAAAGGCCACAGCGCCGCCGTTGGCGTCCACGGCGTTGGAGATAAAGTCCGTGTCGACGATCTCGCGCACCTCGCCGCCGGCCAGCACGCAGAGCGCGCCACCGCCGCCGCCGCACTTGTTGCCTGTAAAGACACAGTCCTCGATGCGCAGCACGAGGCCGCCCACGTAGAGCGCGCCAGCCTCGCCACTGGCCAAGCTCGTCTGAATGTTCTTCTCAAAAGTGCAGCGCCGGATCGTGCCGATGCTCCCGGTCGTCAGCACCGCGATAGCGCCCCCAAAGGCGGCCCTGTTTCCCGAGAAGACGCAGTCCTCGATGAGGTCCACCATGCCGCCGTCCACCGTGAGTGCTCCGCCCAGGCCCGAGCCAATGCTGGTGATCCTCACATTGTTGAACGTGCAGTTCGCCAGGTTGTGCAGTCGGCCGCGGACCAGGATTGCGCCGCCGAGGCGCGTGGTGCCCGATGCGATGGAGGTCTTGCCCTGGAACGAAAGGTTCTCCAGCCTCCAGACCACGGCGCCTAGCCGCACCTCCAAGAACTCCCGCCCATAAAGGTACGTGGGCCCACCGTCCCCCGGCGCTCCTACGAGCGAGATATTCTTGCCCGAGGCGACCGAGAGCTGCCTGTCGTCGGTCACGTTGATGCTGGATACGTTCAAGATGATCTCGCCGTGAACAAAGTCAGCATCCACGAGCACGGCGGCCAGTTCCTCGTAGGAGCTCACTGTGCGAGACTGGAAGGAGGAGGCGGCAGCGTCGACGATAGGCGTGAGGTCGACGGCCTGCGCAGGCGTCATCCACGCCACGATCGTCGCTGGAATGCGGCCCGAGTTAGCGTCCGCTGCGCGCTTGTCGTTCATGACACCAATGTAAACGTCGGTTCCGTTGTAGGTCATCTCCGGAAGGACGCCGGCCGCGCACAGGCGGCGCGCCGGACCGATGGAGACCTCCCCGCTCGTGGCGGGCTCGTTGCGGACAGCAAGAAAGTCGAACGGGCATAGGCTGCCGTTGCGGTATTCAGGAAGGTCCTCCAGGTCGATGAGGAGCTCGATCTCGAGGTGGATGGCCACGCCTGGCAGGTCCGGGGCCGAAATGTGCACGCACTGCCGCTGGTCCGGCGCCATGCCAACCATGTAGTTGGTGAGGTTCACGCGCGAGCCGTTTGCCGGGAGCGCGTCCGCTTCGAGACAGGGCCACGTGTCCGGGTCCTCGTAGGGCTCCACGTAGGGTGCAAGAGCGGCTTCGTCGAGGTCGCCGAAGAGCGCGTCCATCGTCGTGGAAATGACCGAGAAGACGCCCGAGGAGATGTCTGACACGTTGCGGTGGACCAAGGTCACGTGGACCTCGCCAAGCCCGTCCACGGCGGCATTGATGCGGAAGAGAGACAGCGAGGCGTTCACAATCGCGTCTTGGTCCGTCGTGGCGAAGTATGCGCCGCTCCACGTGCGGCCATCGTCCATGGACCGCCGAAATGCGAGCCGGAAGTAGTCGGTGTTGAATGGGATCTTCCAGCGGTAAAAGTACACCCAGCGGCCCTCATGGAGCGGATCGGCCAAAACCACAGTCTTCTCATCCCCCATCTTGGACGGGTAGCACAGCGCGTCCATCATGCCAGTTTCGCTCACCTCGAGCAGGTCCGTCTCGGCGTTGGGCTCCAGGCGCGCCCACTGGCAGCCGAGCTTGCGGTGCGACCAGACGGCGAGCCAGGCGTCTTGAAACGGGCTCGGCGCGATGTTAACGTCCGAGTCCTTGCCGTTCTGGTTGGTGAGGCGAATGCGGTCCTCCCAGCCGCAGGCGCCCGCACCGGCGCGCGTCTCGGCCGCAAAGATGTCCGCGTACTGGTTGATGATGGTCGCCGTGGCCGCCATGACGACCCGCCCAGAGACGGCCGAGTAGCCGATCACTGGGTGGCGGTCTTGCAGCGTGTCCGTCTCCACGCCGCTGTAGACAGTGTTCACCTCGGACCACGCGGAGGAGATGGACGACTCGCCCAGGCCAGTCCACGGGTCCTGGCCGTCGCCCGTGTTGAGCGAGATGGAGCTTGATAGAATGTCCTTGTCGGACCCGATGGACGTGCCGTCCGCGAGCGTCTCGCGGTCCGTCTCCCAGACCGCCGTCAGGGTGCCGTTTGAGTCGCCGGCAATTACCGCGAAGCGCTTCCAGCTCCCGAACTCGGATGCCTCCGTCCCGTAGCCGCGCTCCTCGCCCATCCACAGCATTCCCTGGCTCGCCTCTTCGGCGCTCACGTACGACACGTAGATGCTCTGCGCGCCGTCGGCGATGTTGCGGTACGACATGGCCCAGCCGCGCCCGTCGCCCAGCGCGGCCAGCGCCGGCTGCGTCTGGCCGCGCGCGCGGCTGCTATCCTCTGCCTTGCTGGGCAGCAGCGCCAGCACCGGCTCGCTCCAGTTCGCCTGCTCCTTCACGGAGTACTTGATCTGTACCGTCGCCGCATCGCTGTTCGCGTCGCCCTCGACGAACTCCGCGAAGGCCACCACGCAGCTCTCCGCGCCGCACGCCACGCCGGGCCTGTACGCGTTGTTGCTCGTCACGCGGCCGCCCTCGATCCACAGCTCCCCGTACTCGCTCATCACGTGCGGCGCCGTCCATCCGCCCGTCGTCGCTCCCGCCTCCCTCGCCGCCGCCGTCGCCGTCGCCGTCGCCAGCGCCAGCGCCGCCGCCAGCGCCGCGCTCGCCAGCGTCCCCGCGCGGCGCGGCCTCTGCGCGTGCCCGCGCTCCCGCGCCATGCCCTGCTCCTGCTCCGCGCCCCGGCTCCTGGCCCGCCGCGCGCCGCCGCCCATGCCCATGCCGCGCGCCGCCGCGCGTCTCGCTCTGCGCCGCTGCCGCCGCGCCGCCGGAGCGCAGGCCGCGCCGCGCCGCGCCGCGCCGCGCGGACCAGGCCCTCCGTTGGCTCTGGAGCAGTTGTGATTGAAGGCTCGACTCCGCCTCCTCGACCTGCGATGGAAGGAGCCGAAGAGAGCGCGCGTGCAGGCCATCATAGAGGCAGATCATGCCCGCAGCCCGGCATGACATGCATGGCGTGACTGTCTGTCACCAGCCATCATGAGCCAGTCACTGCATGGCACAACATGCGCATGATGTGCAGTGAATGGCGTGATCAACTGGCGTGCTGGCTGCGGGCAACGACGTACCGTCGCCGTCCACGGCGACGCCACTGCGTCGCGCCGCGCGCGCGGGCCGCCGGCACGGCACCGCTGGCAGCGCGCGGCGGCGACTCGACTCGGGGGCGACTCGGCGTCGACGGCGCGGCGGCTCTCCGGCCGCCGGCGGTGCGGTGGCAGCCAGCCGCTCAGGGCCTTGCGATGCAGGCCGGGTGCGTGGCGCGGCGGCGTGCGGCGGGGCGGGCCCGAGTCGGAGGGCACCACTGCAAGGCAAGAGGACTCACTCCACGACAGACTGACAGGGCCGGCCGCCGGCCACGGGCGGAAGAGGAAGGAGGAAGGAAGGTATGAGGGCGACGCGGAGGCGGGTGCCGAAGCGTTCGGGCTCAGCGATAGAGCAGGGTGGCGCGCGGACGCTGCTGCAAGAGCGGAAGAAGTCGGCCGGACTCGGCCGCACGCGGGGTTATGCTTGAGTCGACTTTCTTTCATGGTGTTACTTCTACAAGACGCTCAGGTCGTGCTTTGCGTCTTCGGGCAACGGGACAACCTCTGCGCAAGGGATCTCGGACGTGTCATCGTTGGTGTGGTCGTCATTGTGAAGGCAAAACTCAAAGGAACTGGCGCCGTGGCTCACGGGCGACGACGGCGGCGCCCTTGGCTGGTGGTACGGCTCCGTCGGCGGGTGCTGCGTGGACGAGTCCTGCTCGCATTGCGAATGTTCGGCGTCAGAACTAGCGGCGGAGTTCCTGGTGGTCGCGTCGGCATCAGATTTCTGCATGTACCGACGGAGACGCGCAAAGGCGACGACGCCGCCGGTGAGAGGGACGGCCATGACGACGATGACGCTGCCGAGGGTGTAGACGGTGCTGTGAACTACCGGGGAGATGAGCAGTAGGATGAGCAGTGTGAAAAGCATGACGTGCGAGAAGGCGGCCAAGTGGTTGTCACTGTCGCGGAGGTAGGGTCGAAGCATGTTCTGCAGCGTAGACGCCGCAAAGGTAACGGAAATAGCGAAGCCCATCTGAGCGACGGTGCCATCGGCCACGACGAGCACGACCGAAGTCTGCAACAGCTTTCGGACCAGCTCGATTACCTCGTAGTAGCGGTGGAGGCTAGCCCAAATGACCGGCGATTCTTCTGAGGTCGGCTTGTTGTAAAGCTCGCGAAAGTACCGGACGCCCTGGAACTGCGGCCGGTGACTCTTTGAGATGAGCACCACGAAGAGGACGATCGGTCCAAGCACATAAACCACTGCCATGAGCCGCGCGTACAGTCGGAGGTACGAAATATCGTCACAGTCGGTCGAGAAGTCGAAGCGCAAGTGCCGCCCGCCGTCCTCCATTTCATCGCACACGAAGGTCTGGAAGATGGTCGTATTGACCGAGGGAAAAACCAGAAAGAGCAGGTAGCTGGCGAGCCACCACGATGTGGACGAGAGCCGGTCTGCCCTGCGATGGAATGCCTCGGGGTTGCGACGCCAACGGCACAGCATGCAGCAGCGCCAGGTCTGCGAGGCCAGGTAGAGCACGAGGAGAAGTACGAGAGGCGTCAGTGTGGACAGCAAAAGGCGGCTTGTGTGGTCCTTTCGAAAGCTGCACCCCGCAAGGTACGCGAACTCGCCCGCGTCCACGTTGGTCAGCCACACGACCTTGGGAAGCACGCTCCATCCATCCCACCACTCGTAGGTCGGGGCGAAGACGCGCTGGAAACCGCTCACCACCTGAAGAAACCCGATGGAGAGCCGCACAGGCCCACTGCTCACCTCGCCATTGAAGTTCGTGAGGCGGTTGTACAACCTTCCCATCGCCGTCGGCTTGGTGGCAGGCTCGCTATACGCCAAGCAGTAGAATGAGAGTGTGATCAAAACCACCCACGTCAACGAGCACACGAGCGCGATGCCGCCGAGCGCCATCCACTCATTCGCAATCTCCTCCTCTGTGCACTCCAGGCAGGCGCCGCTCGTGTCGGTCGTGTAGCCGTCCTGGCAGACCATGCAGTACGGACCGGTGTGACCCGGCGCGCAGTACAGCGGGTCGCTCCACACGGACAGATCTCGCCGCCGGATGCCAGTATCATCCCCATCATCGTCATCTTCAACGTCGTCCCCCTCGTCGAGGTGGCTGCCCACGCAGAACTCCGGCGTTGGGCACGCATGCACCACACGCACGTCCAGGGCGGCGCGCCAGTAGCCCGGACGCACTCTTACAGTCTCCAGCGTGAAGCCCACGTCTTCGCAGGCGAACCCCTCGCCGCAGCTCACCACCTCCACAGCGTTCGGATCATCGCCCTCCGCGCCGACCTCGTAAAATCCGCTCGGCGCCACGCAGTCTCCCACCCTCGTCGCCACGCCACGCGTCGTGTGCAGCTCATTCGGGCAAGCCACGCACCCTGTGTCGAGATCCGGAGCGTAGAAGCCACGCGCACATTGCTTGCATTCGTACGCGCCGTCCTCCTCCGCGCGGACACGCTCCGAGCCGGCCGGGCAAATGATGGACGCCAAGCTCATGGCGTCACTGTCCAGCGTACGCACGCCATCCACCACACTTTGCACGCGAAAAAAGCTACCCTCCCAGAGCCGCAGGCCCATTCGCAGAGAGCGGGCACTCGCATCATCGACTACGGCGCATTCAGCGACAACCTTGGCGGCGTCTGGCGCATCCACACAGGCACTGAGGCTGACCCTCTTCGTCTCCTCGCGCGACTCCGTGCGGTACACGATGAAGGAGCCCGCGGCACCGTCCCAAGACCAGCTCAGGTCCACGTAGCCATCTGCGGCCCCATCGTCGCTCCCCTCGCCCTCATTCTCCTTGCTTGTCTCGTTTACGACAATGTTTACAGCGCGCACAGAACGCACACGCAGGGGAGAGCAGCCGCCGTCCTCGTACCCGTCGCTGCCCTCGTACGCGCCCGCGCACACGCAGCGGACGCTAGGCGCCGGTCCGGCGGCCTCGTCGCCCGCGATGCAAGTTCCCGTCGACGAGCAGGTTCCGGCACATCCCAAGACAGCGCTCGAAGGCGCAAAGGAGAGCTCGCCGCCGTCGAAGCTCGACTCGGCGAGGCTGAAGCGCGACTCTGAGTACACGTGGCGGCCGGCCTCGTCCGCGAAGAAAGCACTCGACCCGGACGTCGTTGTGAAGAGGGCCGTGCTCGGCACCGACGGCAGGGGCTCGATCGCCTCAAAGGTCGTGCGCAGGAGCTGCGCCGTGACGCCCCCCGCAATGTAGATGCTGCCTCCGACGCCCTTGGTACAGCCGTACGACGCCGGCGCCTGAGCCGCCTCGTTCATGCTGCACTCGAGCGTGTTGAAGACCGTCGCCCCCTCACTATCGACGTCCGTGCCGATCACTGTGGCGCTGCAGCGCCGCCGCGAGGCCGTCGACTCGTACCGTTCGCACGCGCTCTGCTCACGGCACGTGAAGAGCGCCGCGTTGTTCACAAAAGACACGTTCGTAGCGTTCAGCACGCTGCCCACGCCTGCGTAGATGGCACCGCCCTGCTGCTTTGCCACGTTCGCGCTCAGCGTCGACCCGGACAGCTCGCCCTGCGCGCTCAGGAGCAACGCCAGCGCTCCGCCGGCCGTCGAGGCCGTGTTCTCCTCAAATCTCGACGCCGAGACCACCAGGGCCAGGTCGCCCGAGACCGCGATGCCGCCGCCGCCCTCCTGCCTGGCAGTGTTCGACGTCAAGGTCAGGTTGGCCACGGAAATGCTCTGCAATCCCGAGGATTCTGCCAGGTACATGCCGCCGCCTGCAAGAGCGGTGTTCTCCTCCAGGACCAGACCTCCCATGCAGGCATCGGCGCGACCGCAGTTTGGAGAACTCGCTGCCAGGTTGCCAGAGGCAAAGACGGCACCCCCAAGGACCGAAGCCCTGTTGCCGCGCAGGACGCCTCCCTGCCAGAGGCTAGGGAGGCGACTTCCCCTGAGGAAGGCCACGGCGCCGCCATTGGTATCTACTTTGTTGGAGATGAAGTCCGTCCCGACGATCTCGCGCACCTCGCCGCCTCCAAGCACACATAGCGCGCCGCCGCCGCCGCCGCAGGAGTTTCCGCTAAAAACAGATCCCTCAATGCGGCGCACGAAGCCGGCCACGTAGAGCGCGCCCGCCTCGCCGCTGGACAGGCTGATCTGCGTGTTGTCGCGAAAGGCGCAGCCCCGGATCGTGTCGATGCTCCCGGAGGAGAGCACGGCAATTGCACCCCCAAAGGCTGCCTTGTTGCTTGAGAAGGTGCAGTCTTCCACAAGATCCACCGTGCCGCCGTCCACTGTGAGTGCACCGCCCTGGCCCGTGCCGATGCTGCTGATCTTCAAGCCAGAGAATGTACAGTTCGTCATGGCATGCACACGGCCGCGAACCAGGATGGCGCCGCCAAGGCGCGTGGAGCCCTTATCAACAGACGAGTCGCCCTGGAAGACGATGTGCTCCAAACGCCAGAGCACAGCGCCCAGCCTAACTTCGAGGAACTCCATTCCAATCAGAGTCGTCGGTCCTCCCCCGCTTGGCGCTCCAATCAAAGAGATGTTCTTCCCTGAGGTGATGACGATCTCACTGCTCTCGTCAATGTCCAGGCTCGAAATTTGCAGCAGAATCTCGCCGTGAACAAAGTCAGCGTCACCAAGTGCCTCGGCAAGCTCGGCGTGAGAGGCCACGCTGCGCGACTCGAATGGCGCTGCCGCCGGAGCGGACGGCGTCGGCGCCGTCGCCTCGGTCTGCGGCGACGTGATCCACGCAACGATGGTTGCCGGGATACGGCCCGAGTCTTCGTCGGGCGCGCTCTTTTCGTTCATCACGCCAATGTAGAGGTCGGTTCCGCTGAAGGTCATTTCCGGTAGAGCGCCGGCCGCGCACATGCGGCGCGCTGGGCCGATGAAGACCTCGCCAGCGGTCGCGGGCTCATCGCGCACCGCCAGGAAGTCGAACGGGCATAGACTGTTCTCACGGTACTCGGGGAGATCTTCGAGGTCAATGAGGAGCTCCACCTCGAGGTGGATGACAACGTCCTGCAGGCCAGGCGCCGACACGTGCACGCACTGCCGCTGGTTGGGCGCCATGCTGACCAAAAAGCTTGTAAGGTTGACGCGCGTGCCGCTTGCCGGAAGCACGTCCGCATCGAGGCAGGGCCACACGTCCTCGCTCTCGTAGGGCTCCACACGGGGCACGAGGGCGGCCTCGTCCAGGGTGCCGAAGATTGCGTCCATCGTAGTTGACAGCACCGAAAAGGTGCCCGAGTCAGTGTCAGACACCTTTCGATGAACCATCGTCACGTGCACTTCACCCAGGGTCGTTGCGGCGGCATTGATGCGAAAGAGTGAGAGATCATCGTTGGCGAGCGCCTCCTCCTCAGTCGTGGCAAAGTACGCGCCGCTCCAGGTGCGCCCGCCGTCCGTGGATCGCCGGAACGCGAGACGGTAGTACTCCTCATCGGACGGGATCTGCCAGCGATAAAAGTAGACCCAGCGGCCCTCGCGAACCGGGTCGGCCACAATGACCGTCTTTTCGTCATTCATTTTGGATGGGTAGCAGAGCGCGTCCATCATGCCCATCTCGCTCACCTCGAGCAGGTCCGTCTCGGCGTTCGGCTCGAGGCGCGCCCACTGACAGCCGAGTGCGCGGTGCGACCAGACAGCGAGCCAGGCGTCCCGGAAAGGGTCGGGCGCGATGTTCACATCCGCGTCCTTGCCATTCTGGTTCGTTAGCCGAATGCGATCCTCCCAGTCGCACGCGCCCTCGCCATTACGTGTCTCCGCAACGAAGATATCTGCGTATTGGTTAAGAATGGTCGCGGTGGCCGCCATGACAACGCGCCCAGATCGGGACGAGTAGCCAATGACCGGGTTGCGGTCCTGCACCGTATCGATGCCGACGCCGCTGTAAACCGAGCCTACTTCCGTCCAGGCAGACGAGACGGAGGGGTTGGCCACCCCAGCCCACGGATCCTCGCCGCTACCCGTGTTGAGCGAGATGGAGCTGGCCAGGAGGTCCTTGTCGGACCCAATCGATGTTCCGTCAGGGAGCGTCCCCTGATTCGACTCCCAGACCGCCGTCAGCGTGCCATTCGCATCGCCCGCGATGACCGCGAATCGCTTGTAGCCGCCTCCCTCGGACGCCTTCGTGCCATAGCCGCGCTCCTCGCCCATCCACAGCATGCCCTGGCTGGCCTCCTCCGCGCTCACGTAAGCCACGTAGATGCCCTGCCCACCATCGGCGATGTTGCGATACGACATAGCCCAGCCACGAGTGCTGCCCAGCGCGGCCAACGCCGGCTGAGTCTGACCGCGCGCGTCGCTCGTGTCCACTGCCTTGCTGGGCTCCAGCGCAATCACCGGGTCGCTCCACCTCGCCCCCTCATACACGGAGTACTTGATCTGTACATGCGCGTTGCCCTTGTTGAATTTGCCATTCGTTAGCTCCGCGAAGGCCACGATGCAACTCGTGCCGCTGCATGCGATGCCGGGCCTGTAGGCGTTGTTGCTCGCCACGCCGCCACCCGCGAGCCAGAACGCCCCGTAGTCGCTCAGCGGCCCGGTGTCCTGCCACCCGCCCGTCGCGGCGCCTTCACTGCATACGACAGCGCCCAACATGATGGCCACTACCGACACCATCCTGCATAACGCCTCCATCGTTCCTTCGGAGCTTTCGAGCGAATACGCTTTCGCTTTCCGAGTTTGCTGCAGCGGCACCGCCGGCGTGGCCGAGGTGCGTTGACGAGGAGCGGCGAAAGGGCATGCATGTTGCGTTGATCATGGCTGACTGGGACCAGTCCTCTGTCACCCTCTTGACGACAGGCTGCTGGTGCCTGGCTTTGGCTGCAGGCTTATGGCCACCCTTTGTGGCAGTGCACAGCACTGCCACATATTGCGACGACGCGCTCCTCCGAGTCGTCCTACGCATCCAGCTTCTCTTTTGTAGTATGTGCAGCGCGCCCCTGGTGGTTCCGGACACGTACGAGGCACAGCGATCCGTGCAACGATCACGCAGCATACCTGGCTCACCACAGGTCCCCACGCTCACAGGCTGCGGCGGACGCGACCTGCCGACGCTTGCTACGGCCACGACTCGGACTCCACCGAAAACGGCGCTCTCCGAGCCACGCGATCGCCCGCCCGTCCGCCTCCAAGCTACGGTGTTGCAGTGCCACGTGCAGTGCCGGTGACTGCCAGTGCCAGGGCGGGACATACGCCCAAAAACACAAAACGCTGCATCGCTTCTATGCAAGCTTGCCTGCTTGAGCCACCGGCCATTTGCATGCGGTGGCGGCCGCAGCCAGCGCTGCCGGCTGTGGCTACCAGTGGTCGCTCCTCGCTTTGGCCTGCTACTGGCTGGCCGACGTGTGATCGGCGCCGCGTCCTCTCCAGTGGGCCTAACTCGAACAGCCTCAGCCTGAGCTGAGCCTGAGCTGAGCTCGTTGCATTAGTGGTCGAACGTGCGGGGACACCACTCCGTTCGTCCACCTCGTTGTCTTCATTTGGTGCGAAGAAGCCATCGGGGCAGCCAGACGAAGCGCGCCGAGGGGGGGGGGTCGATGCTGCCACAGCGCTGCCCGTAGCAGGGAGGCGCCATGCAGAGCCCATCGCGCGGCGAGGTGCACGAGCACGGAAAGCATGGCGGCTGCAGCGCGCTCCCACGTCAAGCTGCTGCAGCAGCCGAGCGCGAGCTGCAGGCTCGTGGGCGGGCGCCGCGCGGCCTGCGGTTGGCGCTTCGAGGAGGGCGGACGCCAGGACGTGGAGGACGTGCGCGCCTTTGTCGAGGCGTGCGGACGTATGCAGCGCAAGAGGAGCCGTCCGAGACCGGCGCCACCTGTGTCGCCGGCATCACCGCCCAGGGCACAGGAAACGCGCGGCGAAGGAAATCTCCTACTCCTGCGCGTTGTCTTCCGCGCTTGGCACAGACTCGTGCCGCCAGTAGGAAACAGGGTACTCGATGCCGCACGGACAGCGGCGCTCGCCGTGCTCCTCGCGCGCTTTCGCGCTTGGCAGCGCTTCTGCGTGATGCGTTCGTGTGTCCGTGACGCACTGCATGCATGGGCCTCACTCGCGCGCGCGATCCGTGCCAGACGACGAGCAGCCGTGCAAGAGCTTGCCCGCGTACTCCATCACGGACTGTGGCGTAGAGCTCTGGACAAATGGCGCGTCTACACAGTCATGGCGAGGCGCTCGGCGAGGCGCGCAGCGCTGGAAGGGGAGCTCGTCCACGCCGTCTTGGTGGCCTGGGCAGAGCTCGTCGCTCAAGCGCGGGACAAGCGCCGCGCGGCGCTACAGAACATTCGCGCAATCCGCGCGCAGTGGCTCGTCCGGCATGCCTGGGTGATTTGGCTCCTCGCTGCACAGGCTGCGAGACCGACGGGCCGTCCGCCGTGCGAGTTCGTCGCACGCAACTTCCGCGCGTTCCCGGCGCCAGCATCCCCAGCTCCGCTCAAGCTCAACCGAGCCGTGAGACGGGCCCAGACCCCGTCGCCGTTCGTCGTGAGGCCGCCGTCTAACCTGCGATACCACGAGGCCACCGAGCACATGCTCGAGTTGCGCATGCACGATGCGCGCGAGCTCCTGGGCCGCCGCAAACCGCCCACCAGCACCAACCGCAAGACGTACGAGCTATGGCGGGAAGACGAGATCATCCTCACGAACTCCTTCAACAGAAAACGACCAGCGACGCCGCACCGTGCCTCCGCGTCCTACTGGGTCTAGTAGCTAGCTACTAGTCCGCACACACCAAAGATCGAAGATCTTCTCGCTCGGCAAAGGGCCCGTATCCTTGTACCGGGTACTACCTGTACATAACTCTTCGTAGGTCTAACTGTAGCAAGTCAGTGCGGGACATTCTTCCCTGAGAGGCGCACGGCCTGCTCCCAGACATCGTCGTCGTCATCGCCGTCGTCGACGGCCTTGACCGGCTTGGCGCCGGCACGGGCTTGTGCACGAGCCTGAACGCGCGGCGCGTCGCGCCCCTGCTTGCGATGGCCGCGGGCAAAGTTCTCGTTGACGTTTTGCGCCCAGTTTTGATGCTGCTCGGCAGCCTGGAGCTTTTTCTCAACCGCATCAAGGCGCGCCGCCCGCGCGTCGAGGGCAGCCTGGCGTGCCTGGATAGCCTCGAGCTGCTGCCGCTGTTGCTCGCGCTCCCAAGCGAGCTGGGCCTCCTCATTCGCACGGGTGGTGGCCTCCTGCGCCATGGCGCGCGCCAGGCGATGCACCTCGTCTGGGGCGGCTTCGGCCGCCTGCGGCTTGTCCAGTGCGAGGCCGGCTTGGGCCCGCTTCACGTGTTCTAGATCGCGGTCAAACTCGTCTAGGTTGCGCCTCACGCTGGACTGGCTCGCCTCCACCTCTCCCTTGACCCTTGCGCGGCGCGCGGCGACAACCTCGGGCTTTGCCGCCTCCGCTGGCCGCGCAGGCGCGCGCTGCGAGCTGGCGCTTGATCTGCTGCTCGAGCTCAGCCAGGGCTTGTCCGGGCGCACCTGCAGGAGCGCCTCGTACAGCGTCTGCCGTGGTGAGTGCCTCCTCGGCCTCTGCGCGCCGGTCTTGCGGACCCAGCGTCTGATTTTGCGCTGGTCCTCGTGGCTCGGCATCCAACCGCGCAGCCGCGCCACCTCCATCCACGGCCGTCCCGGGTGAATGCTTGCCACGTACGCATACCGCCTCGCCTTTTGCGCCTCGCGCTCCGGGCCAAACTGGTACTGGTTCACGTCAGGTGGCTCGCCGAATTCGTTCAGACCGGCCTCCGCAAGCCAGCGGTCCATGATGATCTTCTCGTCCTGCGAGAACGCCTCGTCGGCCAGGGCCAGCGCCGCTGCGCGCACGGGTGACCGCACGTGCCGAGCCTGCGCTTGTGCATGTGGATGCGCATGCGCATGCGCATGCGCCTGTGCCTGAGGCGGCGGCTTTGCCTGAGGCAGATTCTCCTCCGAGTCATGGTGCTCCCGCTCGGGCCGCGGTGACCTCGGGGGCGGCGGCTCTCTCCGCGGCGGGGGGCGATCGCCCTTGCCAGTGGGACGCGACTTGGGCCGCGCCGCACCCTTGACGTGAGGAGGCTTGTGCTTGCGGCTAACGGGTGGCGCTGCCGTCATCTCAGACATGGGCAACGGAGGCGTCGCGGCAGCGCTGACCTCGCCCGAGGTGGCGATAGCACCACTCAACAAAAAGAAGCGGGCTGCCGAAAAGTCTGCGTCGTCGCTCTGCGCGAGCGAGTCGAAGACGTCGTGCTCCCAGCCGCCGCCCACGCGCACGCGCGACTGCTTCATCACGGCACGTACCGGCTCCACCGGCACCTGCAGCGTGCGAAAATCGCCTCGCGGACCCACCATCCCCACGACACCCATGAAACACACGCGATAGTAGCAGCCATGTTCCGCGCTGCTGCTGTCGAGCCGCAGTGAGACCGGAACGCCGGCCTCGCCGCTAGCTACTTTACGCATCGCCTTCACGTCGACCGCTCCGACGCATGTCCATGCAGGGTCTGCCACCACGCTGGCCGGATTGGTCAGCACCGCGCCACCTTCCTCACCTGCCGCGCCGCCGTGTAGACCTTGCTGCTTGGCCGCGAGCGGCGCGTAGAACTCGTGCCGCGTCCCGGTCGTCAACGCCCAGTTCACCGCGTCCGGTGCATTGAGCCGCTTTCGGAGCAGCTCCTGCACGCGCACGCCGCCCACGTCCGAGAAGGTTGACCCGCGCAGGAGTACCTCGGTCCCGGCTGGTGCCAGCATCGCCGGCGTGGCTGCGGCCACGACAGCTGTAGCCTGCTTGGCGTGCGTCTCGGCGCCGGGGAGTTCAAACTCCTGGTGCCGACCCTGTGCCCAAACGCGGGCCCGCGGCGGCGCCGCGGGCGCACTCGGGGCGCTCCGCCCCTGTTTGCTCACCACACGAGGCGGCACGTACGTGAGGAGCCTGCAAAAGAGCTGGAGCACAAGCCGGCTCTGCGGCGTCGGAGCCGGCGCTTTTTCGAGCTCCAGCACGCGCATGTTGCTTGCACGCACACCCGACTCCACGTCCCCGTCATCGTAGCGGACTGTAAAAGTTGGGGCCGCCGCCCCGCTTGCATCCTGCTCGACGCTCACGATCTCGCCGCGATACCAGGTAGCGCCGCCGCCATAGCGCACCTCCACCATGGAGCCGACTTTGGCGAGCACATGCGTTCCGGTTTCCACGGAGGCTTCCACGAACTGCACGGCGTCGCCTGCCCGCTGGAGCAAGACAGCTGGCGTGTAGACCGTTGCAGCGCCCACGCTGGCGTCCGCAGTGCCACCCTCTAGCTCGCTTTCAAGCTCGCCTTCCTCCTCTTCCTCCTCCTCCTCCTCCCAGCGGCGCTCGCTCGACAGATTCAGGCCCTCGATCATGGCGCGCACGTCAACGCCATGCTTGCGCCGGTGCATGAAGGGCTGCACAAACCCAAGGAGGTCGCTCTCCTTGGCTTCCAGCCCGAGATCGTAAAGCAGGTGCGCAAGCACCGCAAAAGGGATGACAGACTGGCGCTGGCCTTGCACCTTGCGCAGCAGCGAGCGCTCTACGCGCTGGCGGTGCCGACGAAGGAATGTCTTGATGTTCTGCGTTGCGCTTCGCACCGCAATCGTGCCCGCGCTGTACACCTCACCCAGCCGAATGCGCGCGAGCTCGGGCAAATCCTCCACGGCGGACTCTTTGGTGTTGATCGGCTCCGGGGCCAAGAAAATGCAGAGCTCCTGGGCGTCTAGGTCGAGGCGCAGCAGCACGCTCTCCGCAGAGCCGAAGCCGCGCTTGTCGAGGCGCGCGAAGCGCTGCATGCTGCGGGCCCGCGTCGCTGAATACCCGCGGCAGACCAGATTGCCGCGCAGATCGACGCCGATAAAACGCTCCTGGCCGTAGCGCCCCGTTGACGCGACGCCCACGACCACCTTGCCCGCGACGTGCCGCACCCGCATCCGCCACACGTGGATGCCCTCGCGGACTTCGGTCTCGCACCGCGCAAGCTGCAGCTGGAGACCGCCGGAGGCACCCACGCCCACGCCGTCTGCGGTCGGTTCTTCGGCGCTGCTAGCGTCAATCCACTCCATGGGCACGGTCTTGACGTCGCCCGAGTCTTCAAAGCGCACGTCCACCGCACCATCCTCGTGGTTGCAAAGAACGGTCGCCGCATAGGTGGCGGAGCCGCCGCCGTAGCGCACGCGGACGATCCGATTCATAAAGTTCGCTGCAGCGGCCGCGGCCGCAGCGCTCGGTGTCCCCGTCGCGCGATCCGAAGCCTCATCCCGGCCCTCTGGTGTGTCCATGAGCAGACTCACCGTAAGGCCGTCGGTCGTAAGGGCCAAGGTGCGAGACCCGCGCGAGCGCGCAAAGACCGGATGGTGGAACTCGGCACGATTCAAGCATTCCACGTAGAAGCGCTCGTAGGAGATGCAGCCCTTTCGAGGCGCCTCAGGGACCCGTGTTTGCAGGGCAAGGCGCAGGAGGCCGAGGTCCGGCGCACTATAGCCGAGCTCGCCCAGGCACTCCTCGAAGTGAAACCAGCTCAGGTAGCCCTCCTTGTCCTCATCGCGGGCGCGCAGGGTCTCCAGCACCGGGAGGCCACCGCGAGCTGCGGTGCGTACGAAGTCACGAAGGCGGATTTCCTCCGCGTCTAGCTTCGCGCCAGAGACCTCGGCGGCGCGCTCCGCTTCGGCGGCTGCCTCCTCGTCGGACGAGGACTCGGGCCGCGCCAGCATGCGGGCCCGTTCCGCCTCAGCGCCCGTGTCCAAGACACGCTTTGCGACCTGCATGGCCTCGGCAAGCGCTGGGCCGAGGTGCAACCAGATGTCGTGTTCGCGACCCACCTTGACGAAGGTGCATGCGAGCCGCGCGCTCTGGTTCACGGCGGGCTGCGCGTCGCCGGGCGCCGGCGCCGCAAGGCGCGCCTCAAAGTATGGACCCGTGCCCAGCGCGAGCCAGGGGGGCTGGCGCACCGCCTCAATGGCAGCGCGGAAACGCGCGAGCTGCGGCCCGCGGATGCGCAGCTCCTGCTCGATCTCTGTGTCGCTCAGCTCCAACAAGGTCTCGCCGTCCACCGCGAGCGCCTGCACATCTTGAACCGGGAGCTCCAGGCTCGACATGAGCTGAACAACGTCCAGCGTCGACCACTGCTCGATGGGCGCATCGTTGGGCCGCGGCAGCGTCCGGTCGTCCACGCGCAGGCTCTTGTACACGGCGGCGCGGTGCTCGGCTGCGCCGTTGGCACCAGCGCGGCCGCCGCTGCTGCTGCTGCTGCCGCTGCCTGCAGGCCCGGCCTCGCGAGCCCGCGCAAAGAAGTGCATGCGCGCGGCGCGAAAGAGCATGACCTGAAGGCCAACCTCGTTCGCGATGCGCAGCTCCTCCATGGCCTCAACAGGGTCCAGCTCCAGGAGCGTTTCGCCGTCAATCTCGTGGCGCTCCAGTGGCGCCGCGTCGAGCCCGCAGGATGCTGCAAAGCGGCACACCTGCTTGACATTCCAATGCGCCGGGTCCGCGACGCCCAGCCCCCGCGCCGCCGCGCTCGCGCCGCCCGAATCACTCAGCAGGCGGAGCAACTCACGTTTGACCTTGCGCGCCACAATGGTTGACCCGGTGCCGAGTACCTCCTGCATGTCGCGGTCGTTGGCGAGCGAGAACACGAAGCACGCGCCGAGGCCGCGGTGCATACCGGAGGTGATGCGGTCTTGGAAGCGCACGAGCCCGATGCTGTCCAGGAAGTCCACGACACGCTCGCGCGTCGCGAAGAAGACTACATTGGCGAGCTGGCCCAGCGCGTGGCGCGTGGCCGCCTCGTCCACGTTGGCCATGCGCTGCGCCTCGGCAGCCTCCTCCGCGCGTAGCGCGGCCTCCTCGGCCATCCGGGCAGCCGCCGTCTCGGCGGCGTGCACGCGCTGAGCGAGGCGCATACGCCTGTCCATGGCGCGCGCGGCCGCGCGAGACGTTTGCGAGACCGTCGCCTCGGAGTCCTGCGCCGTGTCGCCGCTGCTCGAGGTGGGACGCTGCTGGGAGTGCTGCAAGGCGGCCCCCGGTGCGCGGGCCTTGCGCTCGCAGTATGCTCGGTCGCGCGAGGCATCCTCGTTTCGGCGGATGAAGCTGGCGTTGTTGAGCCGCGCCGCGCGCGCCTGGCGCACCGAGACCCAGACCGCACCCTGCGTTGAGATCTCCTCCTCGACACGGGACAAGAGGGCTTCCACCGCAAAGCGCGCCGCGGCCTTGGCTGCCCGCCGCGTCTTGGCCGCCTGTCGCGTGCCAAAGACGGACTGCCAGGTCTGCTTCTTCACCTCTGCGGCCTCGGCAGCCGTCAGCCCGGGCAGTGCGGATCGCTTGATGCCGAGGAACTCGAAGTAATCCACCTGGCCGTCGCGAGACTCGTCGAGCGTCTCCGTGAACCGCCGCAACACGCGCTGATCGTACAGCTCGTTGTTTGCGAAGATATCCTCGAGCGCCATCTCGAACTCCTCCACGCTGATCGTGCCGTCCCCATTTGCGTCGAAGTGGCTGAAGACGTCGGATGCCTTGATGCCGCGCTTGCTCGAGTCCAGTAGAAAGGCCTTGAGCTCACGCCGAAGGCGACGCACAAGCTTCATCACGTCCTTATCGGACCGCGTGTCCTTATCCGTAGCCCGCTCCGGGTTGCGAACGTTCGACCAGTACTCGAGGAAGGCGGCGTAGTCGATGGGCTCGTCGCGGCTCAGGTCCCCGTGGCCGCTGCTACTTCGCCTGCGACCGCCTGCACCTGGCGACCCGCTGGCGTGGACCCGGCGCGTCGCCCCACGAACCCGCTCCATAAGCTGATGCAGCTGCGCGGTCGTGCACTCGAAGCCGAGCTCCATGAGGGCGCGGTGGAACTCGTCACGCGTCACAGTCCCATCATTGTTCTTGTCAAAGTGGCGGAAGGTCTCCTTGAGCGGAATGTTCATGCTCTCGGCGCTCGCGATGAACTCCTGCAGGTCGGCCTCCAAGACCGCCAGCGGGTCATCCACGCCCACTGGGCTCGCCGGGCTGGCTGGGGACGTGGGCCCCGGACTCGACGCTCCAGCGCCGCCGCTGCTGCCCCCGAGAGAGCGCCCTCCGCCAGCGACGGATCGACGCGCGAAGGCCACATGCACAAGCCGGGCGTAGTGAACCCTGCCGTCCCCGTGCAGGTCAAGTGTGTTGGTGAGATGCTTGAGCTCGAGGGGCGCGAGCCGGATGCCAAGCGCCGAAAGCGCGCAGCGAAACTCGCGCTTCGTGACGACTCCCTCGTGCGAAAGGTCAAAGTGTTGGAAGGGCGCCAATGCAGCGTGTCGATCGAGCCGTCGCCGCGCCACCTGCGTCTGCACGTGCTCTACGGCTGCGCAGAGGTGACGGGCCAGACCGGGCGGGTCGAGCTCCGCCAAGAAGGCCTCGGCGTCGACGAGGCCGTCGCGGTTGGCATCAAGCATGCGGGCGAGCTGGTCCAGATCTTCCTCCTCGAGACCGAGGTCCAGCCGACGCAGGACCAGCTTGAAGTCGTCCACCTCGATCACGAGGTCGTTCTGCGCGTCAACGTCCGCAAAGGCGGCGCGCAACATCTCCCAGCCCACGTGATCCGAGGCAGCGGCAGCACCAGCGGCAGCGGCAGCACCAGCGGGCCCAGGCGGCGTAGAGCGCCGCCCTGCGGTGGAAGCAGCGGCCTGCGTCGCGCTGGCCAGGCCGAGCTGCGTGGTCTTGAGGATGCGAAGGCGCGTGGTGCGCTGCTCCTCGACGCCCATCATGCGCAAGAAGCCGGCCAGGTCGATGCGGCCGTCGCGCTGCGCCGAGCCAAACTCGCCCATGAGCGCGCGCACCTGCAGGCGCGTCGCCTCGATGCCTAGCTTGACCATACCTTGCTCCAGCTCATGGGCGTCGATGGCGCCGTTCCCGTTGCGGTCAAAGAACGCAAAGGAGGTGCGAAGGTCCGAGCCTCGGTCTGCGGCGTCGCGCAGCAGCGCGTTCAGGCTCGTGAGCAGGTCCTTAATGCTCTGCTCCTGCGTGGCGCGGTGCTCCATGGCCTGGAGGAACCGCACGAGGTCGATGGCGTTGTGACTCGGCGCGTGCAGGTGATCCATCAGCACATCCACCTCCTGCGGCGTCACCTCCAGGTGCAACTTGGCGAGCCCGACGCGGAACTCCTTGCGGGAGATTAGGCCGTCGTGATTTTTGTCAAAATGCTCAAAGCACTCCAGTAGGCTGGAACCCTGCGCCACAGCGGCCTTGACCATTGTACGTAGGCGGTCCAGGATGACCTCAGCCCGCTGCGTGGCCTGCACAGAGTGCCCGGCGGACCGCGACGAGGCCTGTGGGGCTTGAGTCTTTTGCTCGGTGACCGTCGCCGCCGAGGGCGAGGCAATGGGCGATCCCGAGCCGTTCCACAGCGTCTTGAGCGGCGAGCCTGCATCGCCCGCAGCCTTTTTCTCCACGTCATCCAAGAGGGCCGCGTATACGAGAGCACGCTCGCGATGCGGGCCGCGCCGCAAGAAGTGCTTGCGGCCAAGGCGATCGGCCAGCGGCAGGCCGTCCGACGGCAGGACCACACCGACATCGCCCAATGCCTGCACAGCGTCGGCGAGACTGACGACGCCCGTGCCATTCTTGTCGCGGCGCAGAAAGGCGTCGCGCAGCGCCCCGACGGAGCAGCGGCGCGCCGCGTCTCGCAGCATCGCCTCGAGGTGAATTCGCGCCTCGATTCGCTTTCCAATGGCTGCCTGGAAGGAAATCGTGTTCACGCAGAGTGACTGCAGGCTACCCTCAAGCTTGCGCATAAGCAGGCGCACCGTGCGCACGTCGACTTTAAGCTTGAGTTTGGCGAGACCGGCGCGCAGCTCCTCGCCACTGATGAGCATGTTGCGGTTCTCGTCAAAGAACGCAAAAATAGACTGGATCGTGACGCCGCGCTCGAGCTCACCCGCCACCAAATCGATGAGGTGCGTGAAGGTATCCTCGGCCACCTCGTCCTTGCGCCGACTCGAGGAATCCAGCCAGGCGTCAGGGCACAGGTACGCGAGCAAAAGGGCGTAGCGTACCCTTTGTACTTGGGGAGGCACAGCTACCTGGTCCAGCGTGTTTAAAGCATCCTTGAGGATCTGGAAGAGGCGCTCCGTGTTCTCGCTCCCCGGGGTGCTTTCCGATGTCAGTTCGGCGAGCGAGAGTCCGAGCCGCGAGAGAACGTCGAAGACCACGTCGACAGGAAGCTCGCGCGAGAGCGTAGGGTCGAGCGCCTCAAACTCCTCGCGCACGTCAACGCCCTCGCTGCGCGCCCGCTCCAAAAGACGGCCAATCCTCTGCAAGGCGGCCTCGTGGGGCGCCAAGGGGGCTGGTGCGGTCGTTGAAGCAGCCGCGGAGGGCTCCATGATGCGATATTGGATGCCGACGGCGCGTTTGCGCTGCAGCTCCTGGCGAAAGGCCGCGAAATCGATTGTCTTGGCGTGAGCCTCGTGGTTTGACTCGAACATGTGCATGAGGACGCGCACCTGCGCGCCGTCAAGCCGGATGTGCAGCTTGGCGAGGCCCTGAGCGAACTCCTTGCGATCAATGACGCCGTTCTGGTCCTTGTCAAAGTACGAGAAAGCCTCGTCCATCGGAACGTCCTCCCCGAGGGCACCCTGCACGACGCGGCGTAGCTTCTCGAGCGCGGCGACGGCCGTGGCGTTGTCCCGGTACGCCTGGACACCGGAGCCGCGACGCCAGGCCTTGGGCGCGAGCAGGGAGAGGAAGTGTCGGTAGTCGATGCGGCCGTCGGCTGAAAGCTCGAGGCCCTGTTTGGCAAGCATGGCCTCAAGGAGCTCCATCGTCAGGTCGCGCGCCCCCAGCTCCTCCATACCCTTGATGAAGCTGGCGGCCGAGATTGCGTTGTCAAAGTCTGTGTCGAAGCGCTCGAAAATGTCCCTGCAGTCCAGTCCGTTATCATGGGCCTGGCGCACGATGGCACGCAGTTCACGCTCCGCGCGGTCGGCAGCCGATGTCTCGGCGTTCGGCACGGATTCCGCCACGCTCGGAATGAGGCGCCCTGACGGGTCAATGTGGGCGGCGTCCACGATTTGCAGGAATTGCTCAAGCGTGCAGACAGTGTGTGGCGCGAAGCCGGCAGAAGCGCGCACGATGGCGTCGCGTTCGGCAGCAGAGATGTTGCTACCTTTCAGAGCGGCCGCCACGCGGAAGATGTCGGCCACCTTCACCGGGCTAAAACGCTGGAAGACCTCGCGCGCGGCCTGCGCGCGGGCTGTCTTTGCGGGTCGCGCGATCGCCGGAGACGTGGCCGGTGCTAAGAAGGCCGCGAGGTCGGGGTGCGCGTGCAGCTTGGAGCAGACGACGAGGTCGCCTGCGGCGTTCAATAGGTCCTGCTGCCACAGGATTTGCTGCCAGGCGTCCGGGTGCGGCGTCTGGAAGGACGGGTCCAGCTCCGCGATGGCATTCACGAACATGTCGAGCACGCAGGAGGTGTCTCCGAGGAAGGCACGCAGCGTTTTGCGCGGGTCCATGTCCGGCGCGTCAGCAGCGGCGCGCACGGCGTGCACCACGGCGGCCCAGACTCTGCGCGCTTCGCCGTCCTTGAGCATTCGCTCCGCCGCCACAAGGGCCGTGCGCCTCGCCTCCGTGCCGGCGCCGAGCGTCTGCACCTCATACTGCGCCCTGCCCCCGCTTGCGCCCTCCGGTTCAACCTGCCGCAGGACCCTGGCGCGCACGTACGCGCGAGCCCGAGGCGCGTCCGCGTCCACGCGGCACTCGACGACCTCGTTGGGCGCAAAGGCGCGCATGCGCTCGCGCGCAGACGCCGCCATCCCGCGGGCGCCGCGTGAGGCCGACTGCACGGCCGCGCGCACGCTCTTGCTCTTGCTCTTGCTCTTGCTCTTGCTCCTGCTCGCCAGCGCTCAGGCGCTTGCATTTCAATCATTTTTCCACGCCGTAACGGTCACACCCCGGGCGGGTTCTCCGCATTGCATTGTATTGCCAATGCATGGCCGGACAGCGCCCACGTATCGTCTGCGCATCGCCATCCATTGCGTTGCCTTTGCAAGTTTGCAAGGGCAGGGCAGGCAAGCGCCCATTGCGCGAGCGCTTGAGGCGCCGCGACGCGTCGCGTTGCGACGCGGCAGCCATGGCCAGCTACGAGGAGAAGCACGCGGATCTCATGGCGCTCGACGAGGGCCAGCCGGAGAAGGTTGGAAAGGCGGGCAAGACCGGCAACCCGGTTGAGGAGGCAGGCGGCGTGACCGCGGCCCTGCAAAAGGTAGGTGGCGTGTGCTGAGCTTTCGAGCGCCAGGAACTGGAGCGCTGACGGAGGCCTGCTCGTGTTAGCTGGAGCGGCTGATTGGCTTTCAGCAGTACAGCAGCGCGCTTGTACTTTGCAAGTCCCTCTTGGAGTACGAGCCGGAGAATAGAATTCTTTTGGAATACGAGCTCGTCCTTGCCCGCGCACAGGAGCAGCTCGCAGCCGATACGGAGTCTGAGTCGGACTCGTCAGGCGACGACGATGCCGATGAGGCAGACGACGACGACGACGACGACGACGACGACGACGACAACGACGAGGACTACGAGGAAGAAGAGGAGGACGACGACGAGCGCGAGCGGTCTGAGTCCAAGCTTTCGTCTGCTCGGCGTGAGCGCGCTTCGCTGCGCAAGCCATCCATCGAATCCAAGCTTGCCTGAGCTAGGCTGGGCTGGACTCGGTCGGGGAAGCGCACTGGCAGCGGGAAGAAAAGCACCTCGATCTGTGTGACCGAAAGCGATCTCATTGTGAGGACGATGATGACGAGCGCAAGCAAATCTGATTCCGAGCTGTTCTCTCGCCATCGCGAACGCACTCCGCTTCGCCAGCCAAGCGTTGAGCCCAAACTGGCCTGACCTCGAGTTTCAAGAGGCAAAACGCATTGCGTGCAAGGACACCTCAAGTGCTCGACCAAAGATGCTCACGCCCTTGGCGTGCCACGAGCGGCTGCCTCTGCGACCTGCCCATTTGATTCCACACCTACGCGTTTTTGCGAGCCTGTCTGTCTGCTAGAAAGTTCTGAACCTGAGCCTTGCGCGTACGACTTACCCCAACCCCTCGTCTCCTGACCAAGTGCAAGAATGCATCAGCACGTCCTCATCCATTTTCTTCTCTACTTCTCTCTCGTTTTCTCGGGTCTCCCTGGTGCGTCTCGCCTCCCTCTCTCGACCCCTTCGTGTCTGTGTTATGTGTGTGAACTGACAGGAGAGAGGCCGAGACACCGTCATCCGCGCGCTAGGCCTAGGCCTAGGGCATAGCTTTGCAGGCCTACTGGTCCTTGGCCTCGTCCTGGCGGAGAGCGCGCACCTTGGCGAGCGTGCTGGCAATGTTCTCCGGAATCTTGCGCACGGTGGAAGAAGCAGCCTGTGCAGGTTTGAGCAGCGGGGCGCGCACGGCGCCAAGCTGACCCCGGAGACCGGCGACAAGCTTTGCCTGGAAGAGCTGGTGCGGGATGAGCTCGTCCGCGCCCTGCACAGCCTTGGCCTCCTCCTGAAGGAGCTTGAAGAGCGCGTCGACACCGGAGCGCGAAAACCAGAGGTTGGCGTTGGCCTTGCCGCTGTCGTGCATGAAGCCGCCGAGCACAATGAAGGACTTCCTGTAGAGGTCGTTCTTGGTGGGCGCGACGGGCAGCACGTCCGTGAAGCTCTTCAGGCGATCGGGCTTCTGCACGAGGCCCATGAGCGGCTCCTGCATGTACACCATGTTGAGCACGCCCTGCGACATGCGCGAGGCAATCTGGTAGGCGCGCTCGTCGTCGGGCGCCAACCGCTGCGCCGCGACCTTGACGAGCGAGGACTTGACGCGCGTCGCCGTCATGCCCAGCTCCCGCAGCGCCGGCTTGGCCGCCTTGATGTCGCCCGCCACGAAGAAGCACACGCTGCTCGACCGCATCACCTCCGTGTAGTGGCCCACCAGCAGGTTCGACCGCGAGAACTTGCCCGCGCCCGCCTCCAGCCGCGCCTTCTCCTCGGCCCACGTCGCGCCCGCGCCCGCGCCCGCGGCCGGCGCCGCCGCCGACGCCAGCGCCCGCGCCGCCGCCGGCCGCGCCGCCCGCGCCACCCGCGCCATCCCGCCCCGCGCCAGCATCGCGCCGAGCCGCGCCGATGATCAGCAAGCTCGACTGTGCGGGAGACGCCACGCCTGAACAGCCGTCA
>JABLUY010000245.1:0-55539 GCA_013306675.1 Thraustochytrium sp. TN22 | reverse complement strand
GCCGAGCCGAGCCGAGCCGAGCCGAGCCGAGCCGAGCCGAGCCGAGCCGCGCGCGAGAACGGCGACATGTGAACTTGAACACCCGCTGCCAGCTGACTATCATCCGTTCCTCGTCGTCGAGGCTCGTCCAGGCACGAACCGGACGAGCAGAGCCGCTTTCCAAGTGGGGCTGCGCCCGCGCATGAGCGGCTGGCGCAGTGCTGCGCCCGCGAGCGACTGGTGCTGCGAGGCCCACGTGCATGCTCGAGAGGCTTTCTTTCTGCAAGCAGTGCTGCCTTGGTTGACCAGATTAGATTCAAGTTGCCTCTAACTACAAGCCTGCTTGTGCTCTGGAGTCCGAGTCCGAGTCCGAGTGCGAGTGCGGGCTTTGGGCTCGCGCCCCTCTCGATCGCCGTTGCGGCGGAAGAACGCAGCCAACTGGCTGCTGGGGCCGATTTTGCGGAAAACAAAAGTACGCAGCCTGCCAGTGCTCAGGAACTTTCTTGCTCCGCCAGTCACGGTGTCTGCCTCTGCTTGCGGCTCTTTTCCAAGAGCCGATCCCTAACGGCGTTGTTGAAATCTTCGCCTCTGGCGTGCCGGCCGGTCAGCGGCAAACCCCTTTCGAGCGAAGCGACGAGCTTGCGGGTGCCTCAGCCGCGACGCTGCCACACGCCGTGCGCACGCAGCAATGGAGCTCCAGCTCTTGCCCGGCGAGAGCCCCACCCGGTGCGTGTCCACGATGATTTGAAATGTGCTTCTGACTGACTTTGCCTTGCGTGGCTCTCTCTGGCAGCGACGGTGAGCTCCTCGTGCAGTTGCTCCAGACAGGTCGCCTGCGACGCTTGACGTAAGCCTGTGGTGGTGCCGCATTGGTGAGCGACATTGGCCCGTGTGCTAACGACGTCGCGTTTTGTAGAGCTACCCATGGCCTTGACGAAGCTAGCATCCTTGCCCTGGCACGAAATCTTCGACGCGGCCAACACAGCCTTGTGAAGCTGGAGTGAGTCCTTGATCAAGAGCCATCAACGCAAGTCTGCGGTCCACTCATGCTTCGTTTTCGTCTTGCAGCCTCAGCTCCAACCCGATCCGGCCTTCTTGCTGTCTGGCGCTCGGTAGAGCGCTGCAGGGCCGCCGTAACGTCCTTGCACACCTGTGGTGAGTCTGCAACCGGGTACAATGGACCGACGTTGCGTGTGTGTGTGTTTATTTTAACGCCCTCGCTTTCATTTCAGCCTTCGGAACGGTGCACTGGAGGTCGAGGGTGCCGTACTTCTTGCCTGCGGGCTCGGGCAGACCTCCTTGACAAAGCTGGAGTGAGTCTTGGCGTGCGGTCACAGCAGCACCATTTTCCTGACGACGCCTCGATGCTGCCAGCCTCGCAGACAACGGCTTCGGCGACTTGGGTGCTGTGGCGATCGCCCACGCGCTCGAACAGGGTCCACGCCGCCTAAAGAGCCTCAAGTGCGTTCTCGAGAGACACGGAGAGAGTCTTGTAGACTAACTTTGGGAACGGGCAGCCTTGGCGGTAACCGCATTGGGCCAATCGGTACCAAGGCGCTCGCCGTGGCGCTCGGCGCTTCGGCCCTGCACGCAAAGACGCTTGGTCCACGTCTCCCGCGCTTCACAGAACTCATGTGAGTCGTCGAGTCACTCCGATTTGAGTCGACCGTATGCTGACGCGCGCGCCGTAGCCTTGCCAGCAATCTCATCAACGACACCGGGGCCATGGCGCTGGCGCTGGCGCTCGAGACCGGCTCGAGCAAGCTCTTGGTACTCAAGTGAGTTGCGCCGGCGGCAGCTTCATTCACAGTGGCGCCATGACAGCTAACGCGCAGCTCCAGCTTGGACGACAACCGCATCGGCGCGGCTGGCGCCGAGGCGCTTGCCCAGGCTCTCGAGAGCAAGCACTGCCGCCTCCGGACTCTCCTGTACGTTCCAAACGCTTGCAAGCAGGTTCAGACACGTGACAAGCAACTCACCGCGCAGCGCACGCATCCGTGCAGTTTGCGTTGCAACCGCATCGCGTGCGTCGGCGCCCAGTCGCTCCTGAGGGCGATCGACTACAACATCACGGTGACCACGCTTGAGTGAGTTGACTTTGGGGAGTGCATCTCAAGCCGAGCTGACGGTTGCGCTCGCCAGGCTCACGTGGACCCCGCAGATTGTGCGCCACGCATTTCTTGCCCACTTTGAGCTTGCACACAGCCTGTCGCTGCAGCGCTCGAGGATTCGCAAGCTCCACAGGACGCTCGGCGTTCTGCGATGCCTTGTGCAGCTCGCGCAACAGCGCGGCCTACCCGTGGCGAACGTGGACTGGCCGCAATCGCGATATCCGCCAGCCTCAACAGAGCTTGATGCAGCCTCCTCGACGTGGGCTGCTTGGTTGCACCTTTCCACGAGCAGCCTCGCTCTGCTGCAGACCGCTCGCATCGACATTTTGCGAGCTCGTGGTCAAGCGCTCTACCTTGCCGTACCGCTTCTTGCGCCCTTTTTGTGCAGGAAGCGTTGCACTTGGCGCAAACGTTGACTCTCTCCCTTCAAGACCTAACAAGTGATGAAGCACTGATCCAGGCAGAATCTGCCAAAGCCACGAAGAGACTTGGCGCCAGACTGATGGTTGCGAGGCCTGGTGCGAGGCCTCTAGTAGGCACGGGGCTCACAATGATGAGCGCCTTGCTTGGCGCAGAGCTGCTCGGGGCTCGTGGACCTGCGCGATTAAGCGCTGCGTGCCTTCTCGGCAGCGTGGTCGAGCCAGGTCTCGATGAGATGTTTGCCGCTTGCCCGGAGTCGCCCTGGCGTCGTTCTGGCGTCGCGAAGGGACTGATGAACTTGATTGAGCGGGGACTTGCTGATGTCATGTCGTGGAGCGGGCTCGATGGCCATGACGTGGTCACTGAGAGCGGTATCGTACAGAACGATTGGCCTTGGGAATGGCGCATGTCCATTGCACCTGTAGGTCGGTAGCTCTTTGGGGCGCTGTCGCACGCTTGACGCGGAAGCTTATTACTCGACATCCTTGCGCTCTCAAAGCTTCAAATTTGAATTTCAAATTTTGAATTTCAAATTTTCAAATTGCACCTCACTGACAATTTGAATTTCAAAAACCAAAATACTTGGTGACCGAGTCACGGTCAGCAGACCGAAAACACCAGGCGGCCAGAGCTTGGAGCTCAACACCAGGCGGCCGGAGCTTGGTGCTCAACACCAGGCGGCCAGAGCTTGGTGCTCAACACCAGGCGGCCGGAGCTTCGTGCTCAACAACAGGCGGCCAGCGTGCTCAACACCAGGCGGCCAGAGCTTGGTGCTCAACCAGAGCTTGGTGCTCAACACCAGGCGGCCAGAGCGTGGTGCTCAACCAGAGCTTGGTGCTCAACAACAGGCGGCCGGAGCTTCGTGCTCAACACGAGGCGGCCAGAGCTTCGTGCTCAACAACAGGCGGCCAGCGTGCTCAACAACAGGCGACCAGAGCTTCGTGCTCAACAACAGGCGGCCAGAGCTTCGTGCTCAACAACAGGCGGCCGGAGCTTGGTGCTCAAGACCAGGCGGCCAGTGCTTCGTGCTCAACAAAAGGCGGCCGGAGCTTGGTGCTCAACAACAAGCGACCAGAGCTTGGTGCTCAACGCCAGGCGGCCAGAGCTTGGTGCTCAACAAAAGGCAGCCGGAGCTTGGTGCTCAACAACAAGCGACCAGAGCTTGGTGCTCAACGCCAGGCGGCCAGAGCTTGGTGCTCAACAAAAGGCAGCCGGAGCTTGGTGCTCAACAACAAGCGACCAGAGCTTGGTGCTCAACGCCAGGCGGCCAGAGCTTGGTGCTCAACCAGAGCTTGGTGCTCGCCCAGAGAGCTTGGTGCTCAACCAGAGCTTGGTGCTCAACCAGAGCTTGGTGCTCAACAACAGGCGGCCAGAGCTTCGTGCTCGCTTCGTGCTCAACCAGAGCTTGGTGCTCAACCAGAGCTTGGTGCTCAACCAGAGCTTGGTGCTCAACAACAGGCGGCCAGAGCTTCGTGCTCGCTTCGTGCTCAACCAGAGCTTGGTGCTCAACCAGAGCTTGGTGCTCAACCAGAGCTTGGTGCTCAACAACAGGCGGCCAGAGCTTCGTGCTCGCTTCGTGCTCAACCAGAGCTTCGTGCTCAACCAGAGCTTGGTGATCAACCAGAGCTTGGTGCTCAACAACAGGCGGCCAGAGCTTCGTGCTCGCTTCGTGCTCAACCAGAGCTTGGTGCTCAACCAGAGCTTGGTGCTGAACCAGAGCTTGGTGCTCAACAACAGGCGGCCAGAGCTTCGTGCTCGCTTCGTGCTCAACCAGAGCTTCGTGCTCGCTTCGTGCTCAACCAGAGCTTCGTGCTCGCCCCGAGAGCTTCGTGCTCGCTTCGTGCTCAACCAGAGCTTCGTGCTCGCCCCGAGAGCTTCGTGCTCGCCCCGTGCTCTCCCCGCCGCTTCTTCGCGATGTTGGAGAAGGTGGAAAGACGCAGGTATGCACGTGGGGGGCGCCGACCGAAAGGCTTCGTGCATGATCCCTGGAAGCTTGGCAATACGTGCCAATGGTGCGGACCGTCTTTCCAAGACAGCTGCATTCGACGTCCCGAGGTCTGCAGGTACATCCAGCTCAACGCCTGCAAGGGAAAGGTGTACGCGTGCTTGCAGAAGAAGTGTGCCTTCCACACGCCTCGGGCAGACGTCCTCCTCAAGCACGTGCGTTCACGCGCCGAATGCAACAACGCTTACATCTGGCACGTGCAGGATGTGGCCTGGCACCTCGACAAAACCTTGACGGACAAGGTGCTCCAGGACTCCGCAGTCACCATGCGGCTGGCCTACCCCAAAAACAACAACTCCTGGACACTGGCCCCGCCAGCCAGCTCGGCGCCTCCCGTGGTCGCCAACACGTCCAACGAGACGAACGCGAGCGTCTTGCATGCGACTCTCTGGTCCGCTCCACTGCAAGCTTCGCACGAACCTGCCGCAACGAGCAATGCGTGTGCAGCCGGCATGGCCTCTGTTGACCGTCACGGCGACGACCAGCTGGGCACTGAGAGCTCCATCAAGCAGCTCGACGCGCGTGCGCTGCTTCACGCCCGCACGCCCGGCCCCATCGTTGTCATCCACGACGAGGAGACGCTCGACTCGGCCGACGGCCACCTCGGCCTGAGCCAGCTCACGGACTACATCCGACAGCACCTGCTTGACCTCAAAAAGCGCCGGGACACCTGCTTCGAGCTCTCCAGCAAGCTCAACGAACCCTCTGTGGAGAACGTGCTGCTCAGCGCCTACTCTAGTCAGTACAGGTCATTCGTGGAGATGCGGCGCAAGGGCATGGTCAGGTATTTCAACGAGATCGTGACGAGCGCCTGCGAGGAACTCGATGACTTGGAGAAGGCAGTGCTCAAGCCTTTTTTAGGGTAGCCAGGAAGCGGCACAAGGTACGACCTCTGAGCAAGTCGCGCTCCATTCTCCGCGACGCTGCCCAGGGGTACGTGGGCCGCGACTTCGAGTTTCGCTTCGACCTGACCGACGTCGCGCAGCGCGAGTGCATCTACACCATCACCATCTTCGACCCAATCGCACTCGTACATGACGTCCTGCACAGCCGCAACGTGCTCGCGCCTGACGAGACTCTCTGCGTCAAGCCGACAGGCGGCTCGCAAGACCCGGGTCGGGCGATCCGAAACTTCGCAGACAGCGAACGTTACCGCAGCATGACTGCGCGCCTGCGGAGCACTGCAAAGGACTTCGCGGCCAGATCCATTGCAGATGCGGGCCAAGCGAGCCCTTGGTACGGTGTCAGCGTTGAGGACACGGTCTTCCCCTTACCCATCAGCTTTAGCCAGGAGGACAGCATCAACGTGGAGGCTGGCACCGTGTCCATGTGCCCCATGTACGTCTGGACGAACTGGCTCCCGGAGAGCGCCGCGGCGCGCAAGTCCGCCAAGCGCGTCGCGGGCTTCGCGCCCAAGTCCGACGCGGCCAACCACGTCTTGGACCCGCCCAACCCACTCTTGGACCGCGTCAAGCGCAGTTGCGGCCTTTTGGCCTTTTTCGATCTCATCGCGTGCTACCAGGACGCTGCCATGCAGGAGGGCGGCATGGTCATCGAATTGGAAAACGGCGAGATCATCCGTGCCATCCCTGTGCCGGCGACCCTCAACTTTGGTGACAAGGAGGCCAACGAGCTCAGCGGCAACCCCGAGGTCGCTGCGTGCCGCGCCTGCTCTGCGCACCTGGGCAGCCTCGGCGGAAACGTGCTCATGCCAGCCTCCTCCTCCCGGATCGACGCCGCCATCAACCACCAGGAGCACGCCGACCTTGCCGAGGCAACCGCAACGGAGGGTGCAACCAAGACCAGGCCAAAGGACCTCCGCAAGCGGCAGGCTGGCGCAACCTTTGAGCGCAAGTTCGCCATCCACGCAGACCGCCACGAGCGCCGAGCGCTCTTCGAAACCAAGGTGAACTTCTTCTGCGCTGACACGGAGGTGTACCGCCTACTCCCGTTCGGCCGCCTCCACACCTGGTACGCTGGCGAGCTCGAGCGGACCATCATCAAGGTCATCTGCGCGTGTCGCCGCTCAGCCCATGTCGCCCTGGCGGCCATGGAGACTGCCGGGCAGCGCATCCCGCCTCCCACCAACCACAGACTCGTCGCCCTGCAGTCCTTTCTGCACCGCTGCGCTTCGCTGCACACGTCTGTACTTTGCAAGTCCATGGACGCGTCCAAGGACTACGTGGAGCTCGCGCTGGCGTTGCTCACCTGCTACCTGCATGACATCGTCGCCTCGCGCGGGGGCCGGATCCTTGGCATTTGTCCCGAGCTCCGCATTCTCGTGTGGATTCTCGCGTCCTGCGTACGAATCACGCACGAGCTCGCACGGCCAGCCATCACCCCGCACGGTGCCGACCGGCTCCGGCAAGAGGTGATTGCGCTCAAGGCCATGGTGCATCGCTTCCATGTGATGCACGGGAGCACAGCGGTCGACACCGTCAAGCTCCACGCCCTCGAGCACATGGTCGATCAGCTTACCTTCTTTGGTCCATCCTCCGTGACCGACACGGTCACGCTCAAGCGCCAGCAACCCTACATGGCGCGCCTGACCAAGCTCGTCGACCCAGACACCGCCGACCCGGAGTCTGCCACTGCCGTGCGCCATCGTGTGACGGAACACGTCACCGCGCGCATGCTGCTCCCCCAGCGGTTAAAGCCGATCTCCACTGCGGGCGCTCGACTGCTCGGGAAGCCGAAGCTCTTCAAGCCTGAGCTTGAGATGAGCAAAGGCGATGACGACGATGACGACGACGATGACGACGACGACGACGACGTCGATGACGACGACAGCGACGACAGCGCACTTTCTTTTGAGATTAGCCTCGTGGACGACGATTACGAAATCGAGGACGAGGACGAGGACGACAACAATGACGACGACGACGACGACGACGGCGACAACGTTGGGGATGTTGAGATTCGCCGTGAGGACGACGAATCTGGCAGCGAAATCAAGGATGATGTCGCACATGGCCACGATCATGGCAAGGAGGACCACGACACCAGCATCGACGCCGGTCAAGTCCTGCCTTTCGTGCACTCAAGCGGGGCCGCGCGAGCCTCGGACTCGTCGCCAAAGTGGCAAGTGGCTCGCGCAGTGGCCGCAACCCTGCTTGAGCTCGGCTGCGAGGTGAGCCAGCCAGCCAACAGCTCCAAGGTCTCTTCCGTGGAGGAGCTTCTACATGCGCTCCTAGCAAATGTCTTTGACGACTGCGGCAGGCTGGAGCTCTTCAAAAGGGCAACTCTCGGCGCCCACGACAAGCGCCACGCCGTGCCGTGCACCGCCGACCAAGTGTCGGGTCTTCCCCCACCCTCGGTCTTCCTCACGGAGACGAGAGCCATGTTCATCCCGCTCGGCTTTGTGCGCGGCGTCCCAATGGCAACCAACAACGGCGCTCCGGAGAGCGTGACTCGCTGCGTCGCAGTGCAGCTGCCGCTTGATGAGTTGACGCACAAGCAAGCAAGCCGCACCAGGTACAATGGGCAGCAGTTGACGGGCTTCCAGTTCGCCAACTTGGCTTCCATCGCGAAGCGCAGCACAGCAGACTTCGCCCTGTTCAGTCTCGACCAGCTGGCAGCGACCATCACTCACTGGCTCAACCCAGGTTCACGAGACCAGCGCGTAGTGGTGTGGACAAACGGAGCGCTAGCATTCGAGGTGTGGCATCAGCATCCATTCCCGGCCGACTCCACCGCCAAACACGAGGTGCGTGTGGACAACTACTGCGACGACGACGTCTTCAATGCAGCCATGGACACTTCTTTGTCGTGCTTTGGCGAGCCTGACCCAGACACTGGCATCAGGCGCTTGGGGGCCTCCTCGGCGAAGAGCAACGCTCTCGCAAAGGGAGCTGCAGCCTCGAAGGCGAGGTCCGCTCGCAGCAGCACAGACACAAAGTGGAACGACGAGGGCTGCCAAGACACGCCGCGAGACCCTGGCCGGAAGCGGATGCGTTTCCCGTGACGCACGTTGGCGGCACTTTGTACACATCTTTTCGAGCGATCTACGCGCCGCGCAATCCTGGCCGGAAGCGCCGATGTCCTGCAGTCCATCTCTCGCTCATCACCGCGAGGTCTGGCCCATGGAGGTCGCCCACGCCACAGTCGTCGGCACCCTGCCCACCGCCCTCAACGGTGTTCGCTCCATTGTGCGCAACAGGAACGTGCCCATCGGCAACTTACGCTCATCGCGGCCACCGACAACGTCGAGCGCTCCAACCCATCAACGGCGGCGGCATCCGCGCCTCCTACACCACCGGCGACGTCACGCTTGCCGACGATGTCCTCCGTGCATCCCTTCGGCAACGTCATCTCCGTCGTCGAGCTCACCGGCGCGCAGGTCGAGCTCGCGCTCGAGAACAGTCTCTCCGGCGCTGGCCCGGGCAAGGCCGACTCCCGCTCAGGTTGGTGCTGGCATCGACTCCTCCGTCGACTTACGACTCCTCCGCCAACCCGGCCTGGCATTCGAACCCGTGGTTGCCCGCTTCGAGGAGACCGTGACCGACCCGGCCATCCCGGTCAGCGCCACCACGGAGTGCCGCATCTACGACGTCACCGCCATCAGCTCGTGCGCTCAACAAGCCCACCACAAACGTCGCTGGCTACCTTGTACACATGTACGCAATCTACGCGTCGCGCAACCAGGTGCGCTTGACGAGCCCACCCATCGAGTCACCCACGGCGTTGGCTACTTGTACACATGTAAGCAAATCTGCAATGTCTGCGAAGTGAGGTTCAAGCAATGTCTGCGAAGTGAGGTTCAAGCAATGTCTGCACCGCTGGCCGAACAGACACAGACAATGAGCGGACACTTCAAAGAAAGCCAAAGATACTTTCGCGTCGCTCAAGCGACGCTGCATGCAGTCTCCACTGTTTTCACTGTTTTCGCGTCGCTGCGCATCGTCACAAAGTTCACACACCAACGTTCACGATAACCTTGCCATGAGCTTTTCTGGACTGCAAAAGTCGCAAAGCTTCTCGTACGTCCTCCGTATTGAGCTGCACCGTCTTGCTGATGTTGACGTGGAGTTCTTGCTTGCTGACGAGCTCCAGAACTTGCGCGAGAGGCTCCGGCTTGTCGGGGAGGCCGTCCAGTTGCCACTTGAACGTCGGGGTCGAGGGCGCCCACGGCGTCCACAGAGACCGCCACAGAGGTGGGCCCATGGACCTGAGCATCTGGACCACGCCCTGCGCCCACAAGATGTGGCTGTCGCCGACCAGGCTGTGAAACCTGCCCGTGCTCTTGAGCAGTTTGTACTTGACAGCGGCGTGCCACGCAGCCTTGCCCTGGCCCAAGTCAATGATGACGTCCAAAGGAGCCTGGTCCGTGATCTCTGCCACCTCCCACCAGTTCTGCTCCTCGTAGTTGACCACAACGTCCGCAACGCCCAGGCTCTGCACGAGGCCCACCTTGCTCGTCGTGGCGCCAATCCACGCGGCGCCTGCGCGCCGTCGGGCCAGCTGTGCGACCAGGGCGCCCACGCCGCCTGCGGCGCCCAGCACCAGGACGCGGTCTCCCCGCTGGACGGCATTGTCCACGGCGATGAGAGCGGCCACGCCGCTCGACGCCATGGCCGCGCCTTGGGCTGGGCTCACATTCTCAGGCTTACGCACGGTCAGCGACGCCTTCACCTCGTACACTTCGCCCAGCCCTCCACGCGGGCCGGGCGTGTGGAAGCGCGCCACCACAACGTCGTCCACCTCGACCTGGTCCACGCCCTCGCCCACCTCCACCACCACGCCGCACACGTCGCCGCCCACCACGTACGGGAACTCTGGCGGCCCTTGCACCATGCTCGTGCGTCCCGACAACACGCGCGCGTCGCCCGGCGCCAGCGCGCACGTCAGCACGCGAACGTGCAGATACCCGGGCCGCGGCGGCGAGCCCGGCGCCGCCCACGACTCGCAGACCTCCACCTCGTCGTCCACTTCGCCGTACCCGTGCGCGATCGCAGCTCGCATCCTAGCCTCTGCGCTGCCTGTCTGCGCGCCCTCCATCTGATGCGATACGACGCGACCGCGACCGCGACCGCGACCGCGACCGCGACCGCGACCGCGACCGCAGCCGCGCTGCTCTTGCAGTTCTGCTTTGCGTGGTACCGTATTGCGCGCAGATCTCCTGCTCGCCGTGCGACTCCCACTGACTCACGACAACGATAATGACTCGGATCGCGCACTCGGAGTGGGGCGCTTTTTGGGTCTCTTTTTTCACAGGCTAGCCCAAGGTCATCATCATGTTCTCCAATTTAAAACGGTGTTAGGCATCACGGCTGGCAGAACGCTAGCTAGCGAGCTTTGCAAGCTTAGTCTCGAAAGCTCCTACGTGCGGCGGGGCGAGGCGACTTGAGCTAGTCTCGGAACACGCGTTCGTAGGAGGGAGTAGCGCGTTGGGACAGGACCCGCGTACCGCAAACGAGCAGTCACGACCTTCTGCGCCCAGTGCAGCGAGCGAGCAGAGATTCATTGGTGGTCAGGCTCTCGCGAGTCGAGGGTCACTACGGCGCGACGCGGCGCCAGTTTCAAAGTGTCTTGGAGATTGATAGGACGCATTTCGTACCCAGCAACGCCAACGTCGGCTGCATGGCGAAAATGGCGCCAAGCGCTCGACATCCCAAAAGGGCAGCTTGATTCAAGCCAAGTGTAAAATGCCGTCATCATCACCTTCAAGGCATTGGCATTTTGCGACATGTTTCCCTCACCACCACTGGCATGATTTTTCGTGGTAGCGACGCTGCTCCAGCGCGACGACACCGACTACCTCACGCCAAGGCCTTGTTGATGCGCTGCAGCAGCACGCAACACGCTCCTCTCTCGTTGAACCGCTGCATTCCCTGACCTTGCTCTGCGCAGAGTCGCAGACCAAGTTGACACGCTTGCTCACCATGGATGTTTCGATCAGGTCTTGCAACTTCCGTCTTCGTGCGTACCACGCTCACAACAAACGCCGCCTCTTTAGGGTATTGTCACGTCGGTGAGTGCTGTGATGCGCCGTCGCTTTGTGCCGCGACGTTCTTCCTCTTTTGAAGGCGTTTGCTTTCCACTCACGGTGGCCTTCGCTGAATCAAGTCCTTGCTTGCCCTTGCTCTTGCTGGGTAGTCACTGCACCATCGACGCTATGCGTCTCTTGCTCTGCAACCTGCTGCGGTGTGAGCTGCGACGCAGGCGATGCAGGCGATGCAGGCGATGCAGGCGATGCAGGCGATGTAGGCGATGCAATTTGCTGGCGTTCATCCACCAGCGCGGGCCAGTTTGCTGCACTCGGCTCTTCGTGTGCAGCAGCAGACTCTTCATCCAAGCCATCGCGCTCAGCCACTGCAACTTAATTTCCGACTGAAAGCTGTTCGTCCTGCTCGCGCTCTTTCGCCAGCTGAGCTTGCATCTGCGCATGCTCTTCTTCTAGCTGTGCTTGATTCTGCTGGCGCTCTTTCTCCAGCTGAGCGCGCATCTGCTTCTCCAGCTGAGCGCGCGTCTGCTTCTCCAGCTGAGCGCGCATCTGCTACTCCAGCTGAATGCGCATCTGCTCCTCGAGCTGAGCGCGCATCTGCAGGCGCTAAGGCTCCAGCTGAGCAAGATTTTGCTGGCGCTCACAACTGAGCAAGATCATGCTGATGCATCTCTGCCCTCTGCGCCTTGGCTTGATGCGGCATTTGCTCAAGGTCTCGCTTGGCCTGCTGGTTCTTCTTCAAGAGTTCTTTGCCCTGCCTCGCGTGCTGCTCGTCCGTCTTCATCACCATCTCAACGCGGGCCTTGACGTCTTCCTCTCTGCAAGCAAGGCTTTTTCTCCCACTTCTCGTATGCCGCCTCGCGAGCTCGGAAATGCATTGCCGCTGACTCCTTGCATTTGAGCACTTTTTCTTCCATCTCCTCGACCCTTTCCAAGGCCTTGCCCAGGGCGCTATCCAACTCGCTGCAGCGCTCCACAGCAAGTTGCTTTTCTTGCTTGCATCGGTCCAGCTCGTGACAGAGAGCGGCGTACTCCTGTCGAACGTTCGCCATCGTCCCGTTGGCCTCATGAATGAGCTTGCTGGCAGCGGCCAGTCCCGCCTTTTGCTGTCTCGCATCCTTCGCGAGCTCGTCAATGGGAGACAAGAGAGCCACATTTTGATCTCGGAGGGCGGCTCGCAAATCCAAATTCGTCATGTGCAGCTCGTCCTCGAGCTCCTCCTCGCGTTCGCTCCTGCTCCCGTACATCGCCTGCCCATGAAGCTCTTCAATGTACGCTTCATTCTTTTCGTGGTCCCGTTTGAGATCAGCGAACGCATTCTTCAGCTTCAAGTAGTCCGCCTGCCAAAGCTTGCGGTCCACAAAGAGCTCGTTGTGCTCCAAGGCTTCGAGGAGGGGCTCCACCATCCTGCGATCTGCCCGCAGCTCTTCCATCTTTTTTCGCGTGCTCCTCTCGACTGCTTCGAAGTTTCTCCGTCAGGTCGCGAATCTGCGCAACCTCGTACGTCTCCACTGCCCAGTCCGCAGCTTGCTTGCTTTCAAGTTGTGTACACATTGTTGGGCTGGCCTCTCGCAGGAGCGACTAGCGCGAGCTTGCGCGGTAGCCACGAGGATGTCGCAGTCCGGCCAGCAGCTGCAGTCAACAGTGCCGTTTATGCAGCAGCAGCAGTCGATGCAGCAGCAATCGATGCAGCAGCAGCAGCTGAAGCAATTGATTCGACAGCGACCTTGGAAACACTGACTTGGCCGTCGCCGTTGCCGGACACAACGTTAGGAATCTGCTTTGCCGCCAACGGCCTTTCCCGAGGCGGTCAACGCGCAGTACCACTGCAAATTTGTGCAAAAAGCGTCTCTCTCTCGTATGTCAGCTGTCTGGCGGCACTCGCCGCTTCATGGCGGCACTTGCCGCTTCATCAGGGCTGCGCTGGGTACCAGTGTCATTCGGTGGAGAGCGATTACAGTAGTGCGCAAGCGTCTTCGACTCTCAGGAAAATTAGTTCAGCCCAGGCTCGGGCGAATGTTTACATAGCCAGGTTGAAAAGAGCAAGGATAATCTCGGACAGCTGGTCAGGATACGGCGTTCTTTCTCTCACCTCCTGCGGCTTTTACTGCGACTCTTGCCGCGGCTTTTGCTGCGGCTTTTGCTGCGACTCCTGCTACGGCGGTCAGCCGACTTGTCCTTGTGCTTCTTCTTGGCTGTCGTCTTCTTCTTCTTCTTCTTGTCGCGATGGCGGTCCTGCCTCATTTTCGATGTTTTCTCACGCTCCTTTGCATGACGACGCTCATTTGCCGCCTGCCAGAACGCTGCGTCGAAGGTGTGCGGCAACTTGGCATCATCGCTGCTGCTCTCGGACTCGGACTCGGACTCGTACACAACGGCGTGACGAGAAGGTCGTCTGCGCCGGGGGCTTCGCCCCCGGCGCCGCCGACGCCGTTCTTCCTCACCACTGCTGCTACTGGAGGAGCTCGAGCTCATGCCGTCGTCATGGTCATCATCGTCGTCGACAATGACCACGTGCGCCGTGGAGGCACGAATGCCGCCGCAGCGAGAGCACGTATTGAGATCCATGAGCCCATGATTCACGTGCCTGCAGGATCCACAGCGCCAGCCGACCCGGGATGGAGCCCTGTCCAGAGGCGATGGAGAGCGCAGGCGTGGCGAGGGCGAGCTCGCGAACCGAGGCGAGGCCGCTCGCATGGACCGAGGCGAAGCAGCTCGCACGGACCGAGGCGAAGCAGCCCGCTCAAAGCGAGCCACAGAAGCATAAATCTCGTCAAAGTCACGCCGCTCCGCATCCGTTGCATGCCTGTCCAGCCATTCGCTAATGGTATGCGGATGCCACATGTCCATGTGCACGTCCTGCGCCACCTCATGAGACGCAGACGCGCGAACATGTACAGGCGCGACGCTGGCCACCGTTTCCTTGCTCTCCTCGCCCATGCCCTGAAGCAACTCGTGGTACGGCACGCTGCCCGTCAACTTCGGGTCAAGCTGGTCCATGAAAAAACGCATCTCGTCCGAAGCGAGCTGCACCGGCAAACCCATGGCCTCGAGCGCGCAACGAAAGTCGCGCCGCGACAAGGTGCCCGCGCCGTCCAGGTCGCGCCGCGCGAACTCCGCCACCAAAGACACCGAGCCCTGCCGCACACACTCGCGCAGAGATGCGCGGAAGCGCTCCACAACAGCAGCCAGCTCGTCCTGGCCCAGGGCGCACGCCTGGACAACCTCTGCGTACTCAATCACGCCGCGGTTCTGCGGATCAAAGTGCCGCAGGACCGCCGCCACGTCCGCCTCCGAGAGGTCCTCGCCCGACACGGCCGCCAACAGGTACTCGCGCAGGTCGCGTCGCGACACCTTGCCGTCGCCCATCTTGTCCATGCGCTCCAAAGCGCGGGCAAAGTCCGGCACTGCACGTGCCGCGCGCTTCAGCTTGCCCAGGCCGTCGCGCTTGGGTCCTCGGCCGCGTGCCTCCTCCGCAAAGAGCTCCGAGACGTCCAGCGCCGGGCACACGGAAGCCACCAGCGTCTCGTACGCAAGGTAGCCATTCTGCTGGACGTGCGGGAGCCGCTGCGCCAGGAGCGCCAGCTCCGTAGTCTCAAAGGAGCCGTCCAAGGCGCGCAGCACGCTGCAGCAGTCGTGCTCCGAGACGAGGCCCGTGCGCTCAGGGTCAAACGCCCAGAACAGGTCGGCGAACCTCGTCTTGCGGGCATGCGCCCGCATCAGCACGCGCTGCAGCCGCGCCTTGACGCCCTGCACGGATGCGCTCGAGTCCGCGTGCGTGCTGGCCACCACATCGGCTCGCACGATCTTGCAAAACAGCCCGTAATCGACCCGGTCGCGCCCCTCCGGATCCACGCGCGGCAGGACGGCCGCCAACTGCGCCGGCGTCAGGTGCACGCCAAACGCCGCCAGGCCGGCCAGCAGGCGCCGCGACGACAAGAAGCCCTTGTGACGCACGTCCAGGCGCTCCAACTCGGCGCGCAGACTGCCCTTTTGCCCGTTCTCGCGCAGCGCCCGCGCCACCACCTGACGGATCTCGCGCAGCTGCCGCTCGTGCCATCGCGGCTGGTCGCTCGTGATGCTCGTGTCGGAGAACACGCTCGCCGCGCTCTGAGGCGACGCCTTCGCGAACTGCATGCCCTCGCGGTAGTCGTCCACCTGCGCCAGCGGCGCCACCGCAGTTTCCACGTCCCCTTGGTCTACTCTTTCCTGGTCCTCGTCTCTGTCCATTCCGCCGCCCTCGATGGACACGCGCAGCTCGATGCGCGCGTCCGCGGTACGCGCCGATTGCAGGGGAAACCATGCTGCCGTCTTGTTGCGCCGCGCCACTTGCGCCACAGGGATGCGCACCTCGCCCAGCAGCTCGGAGAACAGCATGTCCTTGTCCTTGACGCGCACCACGAGCTCCGCGTCCGCCGCCACGCCCGCCGCCTCAAAGCTCAGCGTCTCCCTGGGCCACACCGGGTTCAGCGACCGCTTCACCACCTTGGTCTTGCGCGACTCGCGCCCCAGCGTTACCACCACGAACGGGTCTGCCTTGCCGGACACGCGATCCGCGCGCGGCAGCTTTTCCGCGCTCAGCACCTCCACCGACACGCGCATTCCCTTGCGGAGTGCCACATCCGACGGCAGCCCGCTCTGCGCAGCCCTCGGCGCAGCGCTCACGCTCGGGGAGCCGCCACCGCTCGGCGCGGCCTGCAGCACCGCCTCGCAGAACTCGTGGTACTTGATGCCCGCCGCCTCGCCAGTGCCGACGCCAAAGGCACTCACCACGGCGTCGCGCTCCGCAGCGAGCTCCAGCCCGCGCGACTTGGACAGGACCAGCACGCGGTTCACTCGTGCCAGCCCGCGCACCATCCCGGTGCCGGCCTCGTCCAGCAGCTCGAAGTTCTTGCGCAGCTCGCTCACCAGGTCCTCCGCCAGTTCGCTTCTAGGCGCCCCCGGCGCCGCGCCGCGCCGCGCCGCCACGCCCGCAGAGACCACCTTGTCCAGCGCCGCTGCCAGCGCCGGCGCCACCGCCGCCGCCGACCCCACCTCCTCGTCCCGCTGCTCCTCACTCTCTTTCATGTGCTGCAGTAGACCCATCAGCTCCTGGATGTCCACCTTGCCGTCGCCATTCGCGTCCAAGGCGTCCAAGAGCACATCCACCTCGCCGCTGCGCAGACCCTCGCTCAGCTTAAAGAACCCGAGCACATGCTGCAGCTCCTCGCGGTCCAAAAACCCGGAACCGTCGCGGTCGTACAGCTCGAACGCGTTGCGCAGCCGCTCCATGGTGTCCGGCCCATGGCCCAGTTGCCTTTGCAGGTGTGCCAGCACTCCGTCAAATTGCGCGCCCGCGTCCGCCGCCGTGGGCGCCTCCGTCGTGCCCAGGCCCTTGACTGCCAAGAGAATCTTGCCGCCGCGCGGCTCCAGAGGGTACCACTGCGGCTCGCCGGCCGTTGTCTGCAGGGCCTCGCGCACCGGAACGCTCGCCCTGCCCACCAGCTCGCTTCCCAGCATGTCCTTGTCCATCACCTTGATGGCCAGGCTCGCGTTCTCCGCCGCGTCCGCCAGCTCGAAGCTCGCGTCCTCCCACGTTGGGTTTCGCGTGCGCCGCGCCACGCTCGTGCGCACCTTGCGGGTTTTGCCCGCCTGCGTCTTGTAGCTGATGTAGCAATAGGGGTCGCACGAGCCGCCGCGGTCCGTCGCCGGGAGCTCCTCGCACCGCAGCACGCGCACCTGCACACCGTGAGCCTGCGTCTGCGTCTGCGCCTGCTCGTCTTCCCGCTCGCTCGCCGACGCCGCGCCGGAGAACGACGCGCGCACCTGGATACTGCCAAGGTCCTCCGCCTCCTTCTTGTTGTCGTCCTTGGCGCTGCCGCGCCCCACGAGCGGCACCCAGACTGCCTGCCCGTCGTCCGCAAAGAGCTGCTCCAGCGTCAGCTCCGCCTGGCCCAGAAAGTCCGACGTGCCGAAGAGGTCGCCGTCCGACACCACGAACGACACGGGCGTGTCCCACGTCCACGCCTCGCCGCGTTGAAACCGGAAGCTGTCCTTCCAGTCCGGTTCCAGCGTGCGCTTGCACTTGCGCGTCTTGAACCGCTCGCGCTTCACGCGCACCACGCAGTACGGGTCGCTCAGCCCATTGCGGTCGGCGCTGCGCAGCCCCTTGCCGCACAGCACCTCCAGCTGGAACGAGCTTGGAGGCTTGTTCGCCGCCCTGTCCGCGCCTTTCTCCCCGTCCGTGCTGACATTGTCGTCCTTTGACGGCGACGTCTCCAGGAACCTCCGCGTCAGGCTGCGCGGCGAAAGGGACCTCAGCCCGCCCAGGAGCCCGCCCTTGCGTGAGGTCTCCGGCTCCACACCATCTTTGTCCTCCTCCTCCTCCTCCTCCTCCTCGTGATTTTCTTCATCCTGCGCCTGCGAAGTTTCTTGCACCTCCATCGAGATTTGCACCTCACCCTGCCCGTCACGAAGCGCGAGCCAGCGATCCCGCACTGCGCGCTCGCCGACCGCTGCCACCACGTCATTGTACGGGATGGCCACCTTGCCCAAGGCGTCGTCTCCCACAAGGTCGTTGTCGTACACGTGGAGCGAGAGCGGGCCGCACTTTTTGTTCCTGCCCAGGTCAAAGTCCACAGCCTCCTCCCACTCTGGCTCCAGCGTCGCCTTGCGGGTTTTGGTCGTGTACCTTTTCTTGCCGAAGCGCACAACGCAGTAAGGGTCCGAGGTTCCGCCGCGGTCCGCCGCGCGCAGCCCCCTGGCGCGTTGAATTGTTAAGCGCACCGTCCCTTGGCGCGCCTGCACTGGTTCCTCTTCCGTCGCCGCATCCACCTTGGCCTCCTGCACCTCCTCTGCGGGCACCGCCTCGTTCTCTGCCAGCGTCACGCGCACGCGCAAGCGCCCGCTGCTGCTCCGCTTGCTGCTCTTGCTTGGGGACGCCTTGCCCTGGGCCTCCTCCCAGCGCACCAAGGGCAGCCACGTTGTGAGCGACCGCCCCGGCGCGCCCTCAACCTCGCTCAGGTCCAGCGCGCACCCGCCCAGGTCGTCGTTGAACACAAAGTCCTTGTCGAGAACATGAAAGAGGACCGTCTCGTCGCCGCGCAGTCGCCGCTTCGCGGAGCTACCGAAGACGAACTCCTCGCTCCACCGCGGGTTCAGGCTGCGGCTCACCACGGCAGTTTTCCGCTTCTTGCCGGCCAGCGTCACTTCCACGAACGGGTCCGACGACTTGGTCTTTTTGTCCGCCACCAAGAGGTCCTCGGCCTGCAAGACCTCCACCGTCGCCCGGAACCGGGGCTCCGCGACCTCGTCCTTGCCCGCGTGCTTTGCATTCGTGCCGCCGCTGCGCCCAAGCGCGCGCTCCGTCGTCTTGGCCCGGAATAGCCTTCTGCCCCACCTTTGCTGCTGCTGCTGCTGCTGCTGCGGTTGCGAATCCCTCTTTTCGACCTTGTCCAAGTGATCCTCCTCCCCCTCCTCCTCCTCCTGCTGCTGCTCCTCCTCCTCGTGCTTGCTGCTGCTCACGGTCTCTGGGTCCTCGTCCTCCAGCTCGCTCTCATCCTTGGCGGCGACGATCGCCTTTGCCGTCTCCCGCCTCCGCAGCGGCGACAGCGCTCGGAGCATGACCCTTCAACAGGTCCTCGCCGCAGCCGCGTTTTCCGCAGTCCGAGTCCGAGGCCACCTCCGAGGCCGCGTCCGGGTCCGAGTCCGAGTCCGAGTCCGCGCCCGCACGGCATTCCGTTACGCCGCGCGAGCGCGCGCTGCGGCGCTGCAGCGCTCGCTCGCGCGCCCCGGAGCTCCGGGCCCGGGCCGCCCGCTCCGAGGCCGGGCCCGGAACTCCGGCTTCGTACCCTAACCGCGGCCGTGCCAGGCGCGTTTCCGCGCGGCGTGTCTGTGGCGCCAGTAGTCCGCTTGCTGCTCCCTCTCTCTCCGCCTGCTGCTCGTCGCGCACGAGGAGGCCACCATGGTGAAGCAGAAGCTGCACACGAACCGCAACCAGAGGTACGTGCTCCCGGACGCGCTGCTCCGGCCGACCCCGGCTGGACGGAGATGGGGTGAATGAGGATGATGATGGGTACGGCGTGAGAGGGAGAGGTGGACCTGCTGGCGCGACGCGCGGCGGGGCGCGGCGCTACGCTGCGCGGCGCTGTGCGGCGGTGCTGCGCGGCGTCGTCGACGAGCTCGCGATGGTGTGGATGTGCTGCGCTGGCTAGTGGGTTGCAGGCGAGGCGAAGGAGCGAAAAGACTGACATCTCTCGTCCACAGCTACAAGGCTCACCGTAACTCGGGCCTCAAGCGCTTCCGCAAGCAGCGCTACATGTCGCAGAAGGGCTCTGACCCCAAGTACCTGCGGTACGTCAATCTGGGTCGCGTGTTGAACGCAGCGTGCGCGTGGAGATGCTGCCCTCCATTTTTTTGGAGAATGGCGGTGGGACGGAGACTCTGCAGAAGATGACGACGATTGCGGTTCGATGCGTTGCGTTGTGATGTGACGCTCTTGCGTTCGACTATTGCTCGCCGTACATTGTGTCTCTTCTGCAGAGGGGACGACGTCCCTGCTTTTTGGCGTGCATTTGCTTTCGCGCACCATCCGAAAAGCCTGCATACTAACGTGTTTCGTCTCTACACCGTGTACACAGCAACCTGCGCTTCGCCAAGAAGCACAACGGCAAGGGCCGCGACGCCGACGAGGGCGAGAAGGACGAGGAGTAATTTGCTCATCACTATTCTGTGCACCTGACGCTCTGTTCCCCCTTGCCTTGTCTTGTCTTGTTCTCGCTCTTGCTCTCGCTCTCGCTCTCTCTCTCTGCGGCCCGCACAGCCGCACAGCCGCTGCGCGGGCGGCCGTGCCTTCGGCAGCGCGCCAGTGGCGTGGTCGCAGGACCACCGCACTGCACGGCGTCATTCTCCAAAGTTGACCTCTGGCAAAGCCGGAAAACTTCAACAGGCGGCCGCGGCCGGGCGCCGCTCGCGCGGCTCGCTCGCGCGGCTCGCTCGCGCGCAGGCGCCCAAGTAGCCAGGCCTGCTCGCCTCGCCTCGCCTCGCCTCGCCTCGCTTCGCTTGCGGGCATGTCGCAGGAAAACGGGGAGCTGCGGCTGGTGCCGACGATGCTGGCGAGCGCCGGCGCGGGCGGGCTGGCGCGGTTCCCGTGCCACCCGATCGACACCATCAAGGCGCGGATGCAGGTGCAGACGTGGCGCGTCATGGCCGGCGTGGAGAGCTCGCAACAGGCGGCGCTGTACCGCAACTTCGTGCACGGGCTGCGCAACGTGTGGCGCGAGGAGGGCCTGCGCGGCTTGTACCGCGGGTTCGGGCCAACAGTGCTGGGCTCGATGCCAGCGTCGTGCCTGTACTTTACCTCGTACGAGCTGAGCAAGCGGGAACTGGGCCGCATCGCGGGCGTGACGGAAGCCGGGGCGCCCGTCCCGTTCGCCGTGACCTTTTGGAGCGGGATGCTGGCCGAGACGGTGAGCTGTGTGCTGTGGGTGCCGATCGACGTCATCAAGGAGCGCATGCAGATCCAGCGCGTGCCACGGGCCTCTGCGCTGGCAGACGTCAAGGCGGCGCGCGGGGACGCCTTTTACATGAGCGGCACCGACGCGGTGCGCTCCATTGTGCGCACGGAGGGGTGGCGCGGCTTCTACCGCGGCTACGGCGCCACGGTGATGTCCTTTGGGCCCTTTTCGGCCATGTACTTTATGTTTTACGAGCAGTGCAAGGCGGCGGCCGAGGCCGCGTACTTTGGCAGCTCGCGGCATGCCGCTGTGACGCAGCTGCCCATGTCGGTCCTGCTGGCGTCCGGTGCCCTTGCCGGTGCCGGCGCGTCCTTTTGCACCAACCCGCTGGACATTGTAAAGCTGCGCCTCCAGGTGCAGCGGCAGAAGGGCGGTGCGCCGCCGTCCCAAGACGCGTATCGGAACATGGTGGACGGTTTGCTCAAGCTCGCGCGTTCCGAAGGTCCGCGCGGTATGCTGCGCGGGGTGGGCGCTCGCATGGCCTTTCATGCACCTGCCACTGCAGTCAACATGGCTCTTTTTGAGAAACTCAAGACCATCACGTATGCGATGTTTTAGAATGAGCATGCGGTGCAACGCGCGAGTGGATTGCGTGTAGGTGCTGCTGCTGGTGCTGCTGGTGCTGCAGGTGTTGCTGCAGGTGCAGGTGCTGCAGCCTCTACTGCAGGTGCTACTGCAGGTGCAGGTGCTGCAGCCTCTACTGCAGGTGCTACTGCAGGTGCTACTGCAGGTGCTGCTCCTGCTCCTCCTGCTGTTACCATGCAGCCACAGATGGGAAACATGACTTCGAACCGCGTGGCTCTCTCTGGATGCGGATGCGAAGCGAACACGGTCAAGTCGTGATGCTTCCTGGCAGAAAAGAAGAGAAGAAACCAAAAAGTCGTAACTACTATGTGTGCTGCATCGTCTGGTTCTCTCGGACCCGCTCGCCCGAAACTTGTTGTTGTTGTTGCTGCTGCTGCTGCTGCTGCTGCTGCTTCTTACCAAGCACCCTCCTGCATCTCCTTGGTGGGGCCCTTCCACGGGGCCGGCTTGCCGGGGGCCGGCGGGATGCCCTTGGCCTTGAACTCAGCGTCCAGGTCAATACCCTCCCACTGGTCCCAGCTCTTGGGCAGGTGCGTGGGGAGGTTCTCGGTGAGCTTGGACTCCATGCCAGCCCAGGAGGCCGACATGGCAGAGCGCGTGCCGGAGGGGTCGTAGCGGAGCACGGCCGGGTTCTTGTTGCCGGGCGAGCCGGTCTTGGCCGGCTCCTCGCCGTACTTGGGCAGGTGCATCTGCTTGGCCGGGGCGCTGGCAATGTACAGCGGCGGCGCCATGTTGCGCGTGGTGTCGCGCGTGTAGTAGTTGTTATCGTACGGGTCCTCCGCCTCGCCGTAAATGGGCGTGAAGGCCTTCTCCGACTGCGTGGCGGGCGACGGGTACCGGTAACCCTGTCCCGCCTTGGCCTTGTTCGGGTACGAGATGAACGAGCTGCGCGTGGGCGCGAACATGAAGAACTCCTTGACGCGGTCCACCAGCGAGCTCATCTCGCGCCGCGCCCCCGCCGACGCCGCCGCGCGGGCCGCGCCCCGCGCCGGCGCGCCGCGCACACCGCCCATCATCCTGCCGCGCTCCTCCTCCGCCGCGCCGCGCCGCGCCGCCGCCGCGCGCCGCTCGCGCCGCGCTCTGCCGCGCCGTGGTCGCCCCTCGCCGCCGCCAGCAGCGTCCGCACGGCGCACGGAGCGCGCCCCGTCCGCTGGCAGCGGCCGCTCTCCCGCGCCCGCGCCGCCCGCACGGACCCGGCGGCCGCGCCGCATCGTGCACGTGGCGCGCGCGCGCGCACGGCGCACGGAGCGGGCGCGGCGCGCGCGCCGGCGCCGGTGCAGCGGCGCGCCCGGCCAAGAGGCCGCGGCGCGCGCCGGAAAGGGCGCGGAGCCGCCGCGCAAGTGGCGCCGCGCCGCGCGAACAGCCGCGCCGCCCGCGCAACACGCGCGTGCGGGCCGCAGCGGACCCGGCCGCCGGCCGCCCGCTGGCGAGACGACGGCGGGCAGGGACGCGCAGCGCGCGCGGCGGCGGGGCTGCTCTGTCGGCTGCGCGGCGGCGCGGCGGCGGCGCGCGGCGCGCGGGCAGAGCGCGATCGGCCGGCGGCGCGGGCAGCGGCGCGGCGGGCGCGGCGGGCGCCGGGGCTGGCCCAGGCAGGCCGCAGGCCGCAGGCCGGCGGCGCGCGGGCTCGGTGGCGCCGGCGCGTCGGCTCGGGCGCGGCTGCGCGAGGCGCCGAGACGCCGAGGGCGGCGGCGCGCGCGCGCGGCGGAGGGCGGGCGGGCGGAGGCAGAGGCGGAGCAGGCGGGCGGGCTTTGCGAGGCGCGGCGGAGCGGAGAGGCGGGAGGGAGGGAGGGATGGGGTTCCTGGAGAGCGGGAGCCCGCTGAGGTGGGAGGACACGGCCAAGTACCACGAGATTTTGAACTACGTGATCGTGCATGGCGTCAAGCAGTTCCTGGAGGTGTACGCCAAGGTCAAGGACCGCAAGAATGACGTGCTGCTGTGGGGCGATGAGCTGGAGTTCCACGTGTACAAGACGCTCGCGGACGGGTCGGTGAAGCTGAGCCTGTCGGCGCACGAGCTCCTGGCCAGGCTTGAGGCGGAGGACAAGAAGCTGCTGGACGAGGACAAGGTGGTGCCGCAGGCCACCTGGCACCCCGAGTACGGCGCGTGGATGATCGAGGCGACGCCCTTTGGCCCGTACGGCGGCTTCTCCGAGGACCTGCGCGACGTGGAGCCCAGCCTGCGCTACCGCCGCCGCCGCATCGTGGGCGCGCTGCGCGAGCACGAGGGCCTGTGCTCGCTCGTGGCCTGGCCGCTCATGGGCGTGGGCGACTTTTGCGAGCCGGCCGGCCTCAAGCCGCACGGGTCCGTGGCCGAGTCCTACTTTCTGCCGGACGAGCTCATCAACCCGCACCCGCGCTTCGCCACGCTCACGCGCAACATCCGCCTGCGCAGGGGCAAGAAGGTGGACATCCGCCTGCCGCTCTTCATGGACAAGAACACCAGCCTCGAGCCGGACTCCCCCACGGGCCGCACCTACGCCGTCAAGTCCCAGGACAACCTCAGCGAGACGCAGACGCGCCCCGACCAGGTCTACATGGACGCCATGGGCTTTGGCATGGGCTGCTGCTGCCTGCAGGTCACCTTCCAGGCGCGCGACCTGCGCGAGTCGCGCATCCTCTACGACCAGCTCGCCATGCTCTGCCCCATCTTCCTCGCGCTCTCCGCCGCCGCGCCCATCTTCAAGGGCACGCTCGTCGACACCGACGTGCGCTGGCAGGTCATCGCGCAGAGCGTCGACTGCCGCACGCCCGTCAACCTCGGCGCCGCCGACAAGCCCTGCACGCTGCCGGGCGCCGAGGTCCCGCAGCGCGGCACGCAGCGCATCTCCAAGTCGCGCTACGACTCCATCGACTGCTTCATCTCCACCGAGCCCAGCCTGCGCCCCGAATACAATGACGGCGCCATGGAGCTCAACGACCAGGCGCTCCAGACGCTCCTCGCCGCCGGCATCGACGAGCGCCTCGCGCGCCACGTCGCTCACCTCTTCGTGCGCGACCCGCTCGTCGTCTTCTCCGAGCGCATCGACCAGGTCGATGACACGCTCTCCACCGAGCACTTTGAAAACATTCAGAGCACCAATTGGAACACCATGCGCTGGAAGCCACCCGGCCTTGACGTCAAGACCGGCTGGCGCGTAGAGTTCCGCCCCATGGAGAAGCAGCTCACCGACTTTGAGGACGCCGCCTACATTACCATCATCGTGCTCATCACGCGCGTCATCCTCTTCTTCGATCTCACGCTCTACGTGCCCATTTCCAAGGTGGACGAAAACATGCGCCGCGCGCACGCGCGCAACGCCGTGCTCGACGAGCAGTTCTTCTTCCGCAAGGACCTCCTCGTGCTCAGCGAGCAGTGCGATCCCGACGACATGGCCGTCGACGCAGACGCAGACGCAGACGCAGGCGCCGCCAAGCCGCCCGCTGCGCCCCCTGCGGCGCCCACACCCTCCACCGCCCCGGTCGAGGACGAGTACACCGAGATGACCATTGCCGAGATCCTCACGGGCAAGGGCGAGGAGTTCCCGGGCCTCTTCCCGCTCATCTCCGCTTACCTCGAAATCATGCAGGCCGACGAGGAGACCGTCGAGCTCGTCAACATCTACATGGACCTCCTCATCGCGCGCTCCACCGGCGAGCTTCCCACCATCGCTACCTGGATGCGCAACTTTGTGCAGCGCCACCCAGACTACAAGGGCGACTCCGTCGTTTCCCCAACCATCGCGGCCGACCTCGTCCACCACTGCGAGAAGCTCAGCAACGGCGAGATCCAGGACCGCGAGCTTCTCGGCGCCAACCCTATCTTCCCCCTCTCCACCGACCGCCAGAGCCGCGTCAACCTCGCCAAGGCCGCGGCTACCTCGCCGCCCCCGCCTGAACCCCTCAAGAAGCGTCTGCGCGGCGCCAGCTTTCACGAGGAGATGGTCAGCGACAGCCGTCTTCTCTACCGCTGCTCTCTTGTCCGCTCGCTCGTTGACAAGTACAAGAACATGCCTGCCAACAAGCACAACCTCACGCGCAAGGGTTTTGCTGATACCCCTGCCTTTCTCTCCGCCGACCTTGCTCAGTGACTCGACCGCCCCAGATGAATTTTTCTTTATCTGAAAAGTAGATTACGACAGGTAAGGGCCTGAAAACAGTGAGCAACTCTTGGCGTGAATGGCCTGGCCTGCCTGCACCTGCCAGCTTTTAATTGACACATGACGACACTACTGTGAGGACATTGCGACGACATGGCACACAGGAAAGAAAATGCCACTTTGGATGGGTGACAAGGTGCTCGTGGCATCATCATCCCCACCACCACGATGGTCGTTAGCCTAAAGCCAACGCTCGCAGCATCATTGTCACGGTCAGAGGGCTGAGAAATCCCTTCGTCTCTCCTCAAGACTTGCTTCCAGCAGGTAGAGGAGGTGGCGCAGGCCGCGGCGGAGGAACCGGCCTTGGCGGTGGCCGTGGTGGCCCACCCTGATGCCGGAACGGGAGAGGCGGCGGCGCCGGCATGGGCGGCGGAGGCCCCCGCGGCGCCGCCCTCTGTTGATGCATCATTGGTGGGTACGAGTACTGCTGCGGTGCTGGCGGAATGTAGGGGGGTGGGTGCATCAAGTACTGCGGCGTGTTGTAGTACTGCTGCGGGTGCATGTGCGCCTGCTGCTGCGGCAGTGGTGCCTGCGGAGGCGCCTGCCACGCAGCTGGCAACGGTGGCGGCCTCGCGTGCTGCACGACCGGTGGTGCCGCCACCGCCGCCGCCGCCATCGCCGTTGGCTTGCCGTTCGCCTTGCCGCCACGCTTGGCCTGCATCTCGGCGGCCAGCAGCCGCTCGGCTTGCGACCCATGCCGCTCCGTTTTGGACCCCTTTTTCAAGGCATACTGCACGCGGACCTGACGATTACACAAGAACTGACCGTCCATGCACTGGATGGCCAGGTCAGACGCCTCGAAGGCGTCATAGACGACGAACCCAAAGTGCGAGGCGCCCTGCGCACCCTCGCTCATCTTCACCTGCGCGCTCAAGACCGTGCCAAACGTCGAGAACGTGTCGTGCAGGAGCTTCTCGTCCACCATCGGGTCCAGGTTGCCCACGAAGAGGTTCGCGCCGACCTCGGACGTGCGGTCGCCCGAGCTGCGGCTGATGCGGATCGGCGACCCGAACAGCTTCACCATGTTCATGACGCGGTGCGCGTACTCGGCGTCGGACGCCTGCTTGAACTCCACGAACCCATACCCATAGTTCTTCCCCGTCACCTTGTCCTTGGGCGTGAACACGCTCGCCACCGGCCCGCACTGCACGAAGAGCTCCCAGAGCACGTCCTCCGTCACGCGCTCGTCCAGGTTGCCCACGTGGCACGTCGCCTCGCTGTTGCGCTGCTGCGCCGCGGCAGAGCTCATGCTGCCGGCCGCCGCCGCCGCCGCCGCCGCTGCTGCCGCCGCCGCCGCCGCCGCCGCTGCCGCGCGCGCGCGCGCCGGCCGTCGTCGTTGCGGCTTTGCTTTGCTTTGCCGCGCCACTCATGGGTCGGGCGGGCTAGCAATCACCATCCGACTCCAACTCGCCGCAGCGAGAGGAGCGCGCGCGAGGGAGCAGGCCGCAGGCGCACCCGCGCCCAACCGCCCGCCCGCCCGCCCGCTCGCTCGCCCCGCCAGGCTCGCCGCGGCGCGGCGCCATGGACCTGCAGGAGCGCGAGCAGGCGGCCGCGGCCCAGGCCGCCGCCATCGTCGCGGCCGCGCGCCAGGAGGAGGAGGACGAGGACGAGGCGCTGCTGCAGGAGGCCGAGGCGCTCCAGATGCGCGCCGCCGGCCGCCTGCGCCAGCCCGGTCAGCCCTCCGAAAAGCAGCAGCAGCAGCAGCAGGACCAGCAGCAGGAGCGCCAGGACGCCTGGGTCATCTTGAGCGAGGAGGACCTGCACGCCGCCTTTCGCGAAGCGCGCGCGCTCTATGACGCCATTGACGCCTCCGACAAGCCAGGCAGCGACCCGGGCCTGCAGGACGACGTGTCCAAGGCCATCAAGTGCATGGACATGTGCGCAGAGGCCATGCGCAGGCTGCAGCTCGTGTCCAAGAACGAGCGTCTCGCAGACATGGACCCGGGCACCATCCCGCTGCTGCTCGCCAACTACTATGCAGGCAAGCTCGAGTTCAAGCTTACCCCGCAGGATCCCACCGGCGCCGCCCGCCTCCGCGCCGTCAGCGCAGGCTCCACGCTCCTCGAGGCCTTCCTCGAGACCTGCAAGACCGCCGGCGCGCTCGACGACCACGACCAGATCGCGCTCGCCGCGCTCCAGCGCGCCTCCGACGACCCGGACAACACCGCCGCCACGCTCCCGCCGCAGCAGGCGCGCGAAATCAAGATGGACCGCTTCCGCAAGGCGCGCGCCGCCAAGCAGCACCTCCAGGACCTGCACGCGCGCATCGACAAGGCTGGCAACGACGCCGATGCCGTCGCCGATCTCGCTCGCGAGAGCGCCGAGGTCGCGCTCGACTGCGCCGTCAAGGACGCCCTCGACGACCTCGACGCTGCCGCCAAGGAGAAGGAAATTCTCGAACACATGGCCAAGATGAGCCTCCAGTTCACCAATCCCAATGCGCCCATCCCGCCGCCCGCGCCAGGCCGCAAGGGCATCGTACGTTTTTCTCCCTCTCGCTCGCTAACGCTCGCCGAGGCTGGCTCTCACGCTAACCACCGCCACCACCCACGCACAGACTGTCACCCGCATCGACCGCGACATGCTCTCCACGCGCGAGACCATTCGCTCCCAGGTCTTTCGCCCCAGCTGGCGCCAGCCCACCATGACCATCGAGGAATTCGCAGAGCTCGAAATGCGCGACGCCATCGAGCGCGAGCGCCGCGAAAAGGAAAAGTACGTTTCTCGTCGCCCCGCCGCAAATTCATCAGGAGCCGGTCACTCACTCACATGTGCGCTCCGCTCCTTCGTGCAGTCGCGAGAAGAACCCTGACGTCCTCGACCTTAAGCAGGTCCACGAGCAGGGGCTTGAGGACGACCAGGAGACCCTCGACAAGGCCACCGAGAAGGCCCGCGCATGGGACGACTGGAAGGATGACAACCCCAAGGGACGGGGCGTCACCAAGCGCTTCTGACGATCATGATTACGCTGTGTGATAACGCAAAACAACTTGAAGCCTGCCTTGTCCGTCGCATACATACGCAGACTCTTCGCGGCAAGTGCATGCAATGCAAGGCGCTGTGACAACGCAAAACAACTTGATACTAGCCGCAGACTCTTGCATGCAATGCAAGGCGCAACAGGCGCAACCTCAGCCAGCCGTGGTCAGAGAGAACACATGCAAACCTGCGAACGATCCGCCGCGGCCTGCTTCGCGAAGTTCGCCCTGCTTCCATCTTCGTTCTCGCTCCCCAGACTCGGTCCGGATCTTCGCCAGCGCAGCCCGGCAGGGTGGTGCCGGGACAAGGATGCAAACTCGCCAGCGAGGTGCCGCGGCCTGCCGCGTCCTGCTTCCATTCTTGTTCTCCCCTTGCGGGGCCCGGCGGCCCGGCTCCCAGACTCGGCCCGGATCTTCGCGTCGACAGACGACTCCGACGAGTCGGACTTCAAGTTCGGCGACTCATCACTGCCAGTGAGAGAGTCCGAGTCCAAGCCAGAGTCCGAGTCAGAGTAGCCTGGGTCGTCGCACGTTGACTCAAGTTGCAAGCGCTTGCAGTGCGCCGCCTCCAAGCCACCGCCATGACCGTGACCTGCAAAAAGGGGGTCTCCGGTGTGACCCCTTGGACAAGCTCAGCCAGAGCCCGAGCTCGCGGCGGCCACGACGGCGCGGCGCGCCAGCGCAGCGAGACATGGTTTTCTGGCTTGCTAGCGTCTGCTCGTTTGCTTGCGCGGATGAATCAGCACGTAGCTTATCTTAGATTACTTCCACATTTGATCGAGCGGCGCTGGCCAAGCTTCCAAGGCGGGCCCGGCGGGCGGGGAGGCGCCTCCCTTTTCCCTCGCTCACACCAGGTGCGTCTCGCCAGACTCTCCCGCAAGACCCGGCCAGCCTGCGTCAGGGACGGCGACGGCGAGGGTGAAGATGTAGTAGCTCGCTCGTAGTAGCTCGCTCCCTCGCCGATCCCTGCGAAGGCAAAGCAAAACCGAAACAGGGAGGACTCGGAGGGGCGACCTAGCATACAGCAGCAAGGATGGAGCAGGACGCAAAGTTGGCCAAGGTGAAGGAGCTTGGCGGCCGGAGGGTACCGGTGGACCATGGCGAGCTGAGCAAGCGCTTGGCGTCGCGGAAGATGGACGGAAAGGAGAACCAGCCGCAGGAGCACCAGAATGAGCGCTTGCTCCTGCAATCACTGCAGCAAGCAAAGACGAAGGATGACGAAGTGGCACGCTGTGACAAACCGCAGCAGCAGCAACAGCAGCAGCAGCAGCAGCAGCAGCAGCAGCAGCAGCAGCAGCAGCAGCAGCAGCCGGACGTGCAGGAGCCGATGGTGCAAGGAGAGAAGGAGGACGACGCGAAGCTCAAGCCCATCCCAGCTGCTTCGCAGGTGCAGCAGCAGCAGCAGCGGCAAGAGGATGAGATGCTCAGCTTCCAAGATCGCAGGGCTTTGTGGGACCGACGGGGCAGCTCGAAGCTGAAGCAAGGGGCGCAGGAGAATGATCGCGTGCCAAAGCCAGCGGGCACGGGTTCGAGATTCGAAGGCCGCAACAGGGACTGGTACCAAAGAAACAAAAAGGGGCAGCAAGAACAACAGCGTGAGGAGAAGCCTCCACAGCAGCGTCAGGCGCAGCAACCACAGCAGCGTCAGGAGCTGCAACCGCAGGCGCAGACGCAGCAGCGAGAGCACCAACAAGTCAGCCGGAGGGAGCTGCTCAAGGTCCTCGGCAGCGGGGGAGGAAGCGAGAGGACGATGAAGGTTCTGTTCAACAACGCCGACGTCAACGCACAGCAAGATAGCGACGGCATGACAGTCCTCATGCTGGCGTGCCGCGTCAAGCAGGACTACCGTGCGGCCTTAGTCAAGAAGCTGCTGGAGAAGGGTGCTGCGGTCAACGTTCAAGACAAGCATAAGCGGACGGCGCTCATGCATGCTAGTGACGCTCGCATTGCGCAGAAGCTTGTGGAGCACGGTGCTGACGGCTCGCTGCGCGACGAGGACGGGCAGACCGCGCTCATGCGCCTCTGCAGGCGGGCGGACGCACCGCTGGACATGGTGACCTGCCTCGCGAGGCAAAAGGGTAGCGTGGACCTCCAGGAGCCAACCTCAGGCTTCACCGCGCTCCACTTTGCCATCCTTGAGGGCAGCTCGTCCACCGTGCTGACTCTGCTCGAAGAGGGCGCCGACCCGGAGGTCGCCGACAAGGACGGCAAGAAGCCCGTGAGACTCGCTTACGAGAAATGCGACGTCCTGATGCTGGGCTTCCTCCTCGCCTACGGCGCCAAGGAAGATGGCATCGGAGACCGCTGCCACGTGCGGGCCCTCCAGGCCGATGCCAAATCGTGCAACTTTCAGCGCGTCGCCCATTTCTGGCTTCACAACGAGCGCGCCTATCTGGACATGAAACGCGAGGCGTGTGGCAGGCTCGTTCGCGCAGCTCAGCTGCTCAATGCAAGGCGGGCGCATCAGCTCCTCGACTTCCTTTCGCGCGGCGCGCTCGTGTCGCAGCTGCTCATGCTCTTTGGCGAGGACAGCATCGTGCTCCGCTTTGCGGCGCTCAAGCTCTTCGAGGCCGGCTTCGAGGAGAGTGTACCTGTGCCAGACGACTTTGAAGATGAGCTCGTCCGTGCCAGCGAACGCTCATCCGCCGCGGGTGACGCTGACGAGATGGCCATGCGCGCGACGGCTGTCCTCGCGTCGGCGCTGAGGCTCTCCATGGAGGCAGGCCCAGCGCTGTTGCCGCAGCGTCGCGACCATCTCGAGCAGCAGGAGGAGAACCTCGACGTCTACTGGGAGCTCATGACCGAGAAAAAACCCTTCTACCTACTGCGAGACCTTGGCGCCAAGAAGGCCCACGCCATGCAGCTCGAAGCCGAGCTCGCTCGGCTCCAAGAGGATGTGCTTGCCGACCCCAGCAAGATCGCGGCGCGTGACGCCAAGCGCCGCGAACTCGTGGATCACCTCGCCGAGATTCTTCTCGCCAAGCCCAACAAGCGCCTGGAGACATCAATCCCTTCGCCGCAGCGCCTGACCGAGCTCAGCGAGCTACTGGCAGAGTCCTCACGCGGCGATCTGCCTCAGGACCCATCCGACTGCGAGGTTGCCATTGTCGCCGCGCTGCAGCTCTACGAGGAATACGAGGACCTCCTCACGCAAAGCTCCGCAAGGGACGCCATGACGGCGCTCCACGCCAAGGCGACGGCTCTCGTCGGTCTGCGCGATATGCCACACACCGCACTCAGCATCGATACGCTCGGCCCACTCCTGGCTCGCCTTCTCCCGGAGCTCTGCAGCGTTCGTCAAGCGCTGGCGAGTGATGTTCGCGCGAACCTAAACAAGAACCGCCCGCCTCAGGTCCAAACCCAGGACGACTACCTGAGCGAGCTCGAGGCCGTCCGAATCCGCCTCGGCCATGCGGTGGCCCGTGCCAGATTCTGTCTCGCTCACTTTTACGCCTCCGTCGTGCCGCATGAGCTCGAGCGCTTCGACAGCGAGGCCGTCCCGGAGCTGCAGAGACTCCTCACGCACTACGCCGACGGGTTGCAGCCCTGGAACTCTGACGCGCTGGACCGTCTCCTCCGCGACGACCTGCGCAAGGCACGCTATCGCCAGGGCCAGCTGCGCAATGAACTCGAGCACGGCATCGACCGCACCGACCTGGACGAGGTGCGCCGCGTCGAGACCGAGCTCGCTGCGGCCTCGCATAGTGTCTGCAACCTCAACCGCGAGGTGCGCCGCCTGCGCCAGGAGGCGCTCGCACACGCCGAGAAGCACTACCCTGAGCTCGCCCGCAGCGCAGCGTGGCGCCGCAAGATCGGCCTCGAACAAGATGAGGAGCTCCTCGACGCCGCCCGCCTCGGCCTGCTGCTCACCGACACGAGTGTGGCCGACTTTGAGGTCGTCCGTCAGCTGGCGGCCAACCCAGGACGCGAGGTCGCGGTGGTTCGGGACCAGCGTGGAGCCGAGCTTGTGCTGAAAAAGTACCAACTCGTCAACAAGGCCAGCTTGCAGGCCTTTTACCGCCAGGTCTCGGCGCTCAAGCGCATCAATTCGGCCCACGTCGTGCGCGTTACCGGCGCCTTTCACGACGGCAAGACCGGCTGCATCCTCATGCCGCTCTACCCAGGCGGCGACCTCCACACCTGGATCGAGGCCAATCCTGGCGCGGACCTTGCCACGCGCAAGCGCATCGCCCTCGGTATCCTCTCTGGCCTCCACGACCTTCACGCGTCCGGCCACGTGCACTGCGACCTCAAACCGACAAACGTCTTCCTCACGCGCGGCCTCTCGCCCATCCTTGGCGACTTTGACGGTGTGCAGCAGCGCGACATTACCCTAATTGGCCACAACCTCCAGCTCACGCTCCAGTACATGGCGCCTGAGCTCCGCGACCCCCGCAACCGCAACAAGATCGCCGCGTCCGCAGACATGTTCTCCTTTGGCGTGCTGCTTGAGGAGCTCTGTCCGGATCGTTCAGGGGCCATGGCGCAGCTCGTGGCGGAGCTCAAGAGTCCCACACCACAGGAGCGCCCGTCTGCCGCCATGGCACTCGAGCACCCGGCCTTTGGCGCCGAGCCGGTCAAGCTCTCAGCCTGCCTCCTCTGTCTCGAGAATGTTGCAGATGAGGCCGGCGCCACGTGCAGCGATGGCCATTTCGTCTGCGGGGACTGCATGGGCGCTGCCATTACGGCTGCTCTCGACCCTAGCGTCACGAGTGTTCATGTGCAGCAGAACGGTTGTGTACAGTGCATGTCGCCCAACTGCGAGCGTGTCATTGAACTCAAAGCCATCACCGGCTGCGTCGACGATGATGTCTGCAAGGCCCTGACACAGATCATGACACGCAAATTCGAGCGCGTCGCGGAGGAGCAGGCCAACAAGGTTCTCGAGGAACGGATGAGGGCACTAGGAAGCGAAGGCTTCCTCGGCCCTCACGTGCATCACATTCAAAACAAGATCCTCTGCGTCGCCTGTCCCCGCTGCGGGATGGCCTTCAACGACTTTGATTACTGTTGTGCACTCAAGTGCGGCGGAGCAGGATGCGGATGCCACTTCTGTGCCTGGTGCCTCACCGACGCGGGCAACGACGCTCATCCACACGTCAGAACATGCCCACGCAAACCTCCAGGCCTCGACGCATACTATGCCGAGTTTCCCATCGTTCAAAAGGCCTGGGCATCGCTTCGTGCCGAGCGCCTCGCCGCGTATCTACGCGAGCACGTTACCGAGCGTCATCTCCAGGTCAAGATCCGCGAGCTGCTCGACCCCATCCTAGATGAGGACAACGTCGGTACCGACTTTCATTACCCATGGGATCAGTGAAGCCTAAGCATTGTCATTTCTTTTCGTGCCGCACTCGTGCATGACGATGGCGAGTCCGCCGGAACCTGCCACTTTCCGCGTCCGTCCTGAGCGCAAAGCAGGCGTTGCTGAGTTGTGCGACGTCCTGAGCGCCAAGCCGTCTTTGCTGAGGTTTGCGTCATTCTGCACCCCGAGCCAACTTGCAGTAGCTCCCATGACTCATCGATTCACCCTGCAAGCGAGCCCCGCGAAGCAGCCTGTCACGTACGTACCACGCACAAGGGCTTGCTTCGCGCTAGGATTCGCCGCCCGCTGGCAAAATGGCCCTTGAAGTCGCTGCTCTCAGACCACTGCCAGTGAGCAACGGCTGATCTGATCTCTGTCAAGCCAACTTGTGAGGAAGTTGAGTCGTGCGTCGGGCCAGATCGACGGCTCGGACCGCCCGGCCAGGTGACCGCCGGGGGCGTCCCAGTCTGGCCAGATTGGCCAAATAGCCAGGCCGCAAAATTCGCGAGCCCGCGCGCTCGCGCGAGCCTGAGGCAGCCGCGGCGAGCAGAATCGCTTCTCGAGCGGAGACGCGAAGCAGAATCATGGCTGGCGACAATGAGGCGCGGCGGGTCGTTGAGGAGGTGGAGCAGCAGGATGTCAAAGAGCGCGCCAAGGAGGGCGCCAAGGAAAAGACGAAGAAGGAGGCCCAGGCCGGCCCAGGCCTGGGCTCCAAGGCGCGGTTCAAGACGAAAATGTGCCGCAAGGGCGCGGAGGCCTGCTCGCACGGCGAAGCATGCCACTTTGCGCATACCGAAGCGGAGCTGGAGGAGTGGACCGCGAAGGCCAAGATGCTGCAGCAGAAGCAAGAAGGGCTCAAGTCGCCGACGAAACCGGGGCTGTACAAGACCAAGATGTGCCGGGACTGGGTCAAGAAGCAGGCCTGTCCACGTGGAAAGGCCTGCCGGTACGCGCACGGCCATGTAGAGCTCCGCAAGGCAAAACCCGGAAAGAACAACCCGCAGCATGAAAAGCAGCACCAAACGCAGCATGCGCTGTTCAAGACCAGGATGTGCAGCGACTGGGCCAAAACCAAGGCCTGTCCTCGTGGCAATGACTGCCAGTACGCGCACGGCGAAGCGGAGCTCCGTAAGGCGGAGAACGGAAAGGACAAGCCCCTGATGCCGGCACAGCCGGCACAGCCGCAGCAGCATCCCCTGATGCCGGCACAGCGGAAGCAGCCGCAGCAGCATCAAAAGCAGCATGCGCAGTTCAAGACCAGAATGTGCAGCGACTGGGCCAAGACCAAGGCCTGTCCTCGTGGAACGGACTGCCAGTACGCGCACGGCGATGCGGAGCTCCGCAAGCAGCAGCGAGAGCTACATCCCATGTACAAGACCAGAATGTGCATGTGCTGGGCCAAGATCCAGGAGTGTCCGCGCGGAAAGAATTGCAAGTATGCGCATGGCGATACGGAGCTCCGGAAGCCACCCGTCGGTCCGGGAAAGAAGCAGGACGCGGCGCATCCGGCGCAGCCGGTGCAGGAGTTCCACAATGTCAACGTCAAGGACGCCAATGGCGAGACCGCGCTCATGCATGCCACTGAGGCACGACTTGCGCAAAAGCTCATCGACGAAGGCGCCGACGGCTCGGTGCGTGACAAGAAGGGCTTGACGGCGCTCATGCGCGTCTGCAAGCAGGCCGACGCATCCGTGGACCTCGTCGCCTGTCTCGCCAAGCAGAAGGAGTGCATCGACCTACTGGACACGGATCGGGGCTTTGCGGCGCTCCACTACGCCATCGAGGCTCGAAATTTGCTGGTGGTACGTGTACTCCTGCAGCAAGGGGCGAACCCGGAGGTGAAGGACAGAGATCACAGGACCCCGGTCACGCGCGCTCAAGCCCTTGGCGATGAGCTCATGGTATCGCTTCTTTACAAGCATGGAGCAGAGAATGACACGAGATCCGGCTTTCCGATGCCCACTCGGGGTGACAGCTTCGCGACCTACGAGCGCGTCTGGAAATTTTGGCTCGACTCGGACGCCTCTGTCACCAATCTGGATGACCTGCGAGGGACATTCGCTGACCTCGCCGAGGGAACCCGCAGCCTGTATCTGGAGCGCTGTGTCACCGATCTTGATGACGTTCCGTTGCCGCGCGCTGTCCTCGCCGAGGTCTCCCGCCGCGGTTATCTGCCGCAAACCACGCGGCTGCTCGAGTTTATCGCGAAGGGAGCGCTTGTGCCGCAGCTGCTCAAACTCTTTGGTCAGGATACCTGGGTCTTCAGGGTTTCGGCACTCGCCCTCTTCCACGCAGAGTGTCGGGAGGTGAGAAAGGCGTCCCTGGCACTGATTGAGGAGATGAGAAAGGAGTCCCTGCCACTGGCACAGGAGATGCAAAACTTCTACAGTGGGCTTCTCGTGCCTGGGCGGATCCTGCCCTCGCCCATGGGCTACGCGCCCCATGTTACGTCAGCTTTGACGTCCGTCCTGCAACGACTCGGCAAAATGGATGAGATGGTTGCCCAGGCTGGGCCGGAAGACCTTGAGCCGGAAAACCTTGACGTCTATCTGGAGCTTCTCACGGAAAAGGAGCCCTTCGACGCGCTGCGCGCCTTTCAAGCCAAGGTCGATTCTGTGGAGGGCCTTCAAGCCGAGCTTAGCGAGCTCCAGCAAGCCGTGCGACAGGATGCCAGCAAGGTACAGGTGCGCAACGCCAAACGCGCTGAGCTTGTGCAGACCATTCAAGAAGTTCTACAGATCTCGCAAGGGCACCTCATCCTGACATTGGAGCGCATGTCCAAGCTCAGGACACTCGTGACCGAAGCTGGGCGGCTCGACCCACCCAAGGATGAGTCTGACTGCGAGACCGCCATCGTAGCCGCGTTACAGCTCTTCGAGGAATACGAGCTACTCTCGGCGCAGACCACCTCCCGGAAAGAAATTACGGCCCTCCAACGCATGGTGCAGGACCTTGCAAGTGCACCCGAATGGAGGAACTCGTCGCAGCCGATGCGATGCCTGGAAGCTCTCTCTCCGAAACTCCGGGACCTCGACCGCGCCTTGGATTGCGAGCAGGGCGCTGGTCTTGCTCGCAAGAAGCTCGAGCAGGCAATTGCGTACGCGCGCTTCTGTCTCGCGACTTTCTACGAGTCCATCCTACCATGCGAGCAAGCGTGCTTCCGCAACGCCGTCCCAGAGCTCGAGAAGCTCCTGGATCACCTCAAGCACGGACTCACGCCATGTGACCCAACTCACCTAGAGCGCCTTCTGCAGGGCGACCTGCGCGACGCGCTCTTCCGCCAAGCACAGCTGCGCATCGCCCTCCAGTACAGCGTCGACCTCAACAATCCGGCAAAGGTGTCCCGCGTCAAGGAGAAGATCAAGGAAGCGTCCAAGCACATTTCTGAGCTCAATCGCGAAGTGCGACGCCAGCGCCAGCAAGCGCTCAAGCACGCCGAGCAGCACTATCCCGAGCTTCTCGACGATGCAGCCTGGCGCCGCAAGATTGGTCTCGAGCACCATGACGCCCGCTTCGACGCCGCGCGCCTCGGACTTTTGCTTACGGACACCAGCGTCGCGGACTTTGAAGTCATCAAGCGTCTCTCGTCCGAGGTCGCCACGGTGCGGGACCAAGGTGGCGCAGAGCACGTGCTCAAGAAGTTTCGTCTGATCAGCGAGCCAAGCGTCAACGCCTTCTACCGTCAGGTCTCGGCGCTCAAGCGCATCAACTCAGCCCACGTCGTGCGTGTCACCAGCGCCTTCCATGACCGCGAGACCGGTTGCATCCTCATGCCTTTCTATGCGGGCGGCAACCTCCAAGACTGGGTAGAGGCCAACCCCGGCGCGGACCTTGACACCCGCAAGCGCATTGCGCTCGGCATTCTTACCGGTTTGCACGACCTGCACTCGTCCGGCCACGTCCATTGCGACCTCAAACCAAGCAACGTCTTTCTCACGCGTGGCTTGTCGCCCATCATTGGCGACTTTGACGGCGTGCAGCAGCTCGACGTCACTCTGCCGGCCCCGGTTCTCCAGCTCACACTCAAGTACATGGCGCCCGAGCTCCACGACGCCGGCAACCGCAACAAGGTCCTCGCCTCAGCCGACATGTTCTCCTTTGGTGTACTGCTCGAGGAGCTTTGCCCGGACCGACCGCCGGCCATGGAGCAGCTCGTGGCGCAGCTCAAAAGCCGCTCGCCACAAAACCGTCCGTCAGCGGCCGCAGCGCTCGAGGACGCTGCCTTTGGGGCCGAGCCGGAGAAGCTCTCGCCGTGCGTGATCTGTCTCGAGAACGTCGCAGACGACGCCGGCGCCGCGTGCAGCGATGGCCATTTCGTCTGTGGCGACTGCCTGGAGGGTGCCGTCACGGCCGCTCAAGACCCGAGCGTCACGAGCGTCCGCGTGCAGCAGAACGGCGGCATCGTCTGCATGTCGCCCGACTGTGAAAACGTGGTTGAGCACAAGGCTGTCGCCCGCTGCGTGAGTAGTGATGTCGTGGACGCGGTCACACGAATCATGAGACGCGAAATCGAACGCGTCGCTGCGGAGGAGGCGGCTCGCGCCATGGAGGCGCGTCTCGAAGCGATGGAGCGTGAAGGCACCGTCGGACGCCACCTCCGGCACATTCAAGACAAGATCCTCTGCATCGCTTGCCCGCGCTGCGGCATGGCCTTCAACGACTTCAGCGGCTGCTGTGCGCTCACGTGCGGCAAACAGGGATGCGGGTGCAATTTTTGCGCCTGGTGCCTTACGGATACAGGCGTCGACGCACATGCTCACGTCAGAACATGCCGGCACAAGCCTCCGCATGCCAGGGATCCCTACTTTGCGGATGCTCGCATCGTTCAGCACGTCTGGGGTACACTCCGCGCCGAGCGCCTCACCGCGTATTTGCGCGAGCACATCACTGAGCGCCACCTCCAGGTCAGGCTCCGCGAGCTGCTCGACCCCATCCTTGACCAGGATAATGTCGGAGCCGACTATCGTTACCCGTGGGACCAGTGAGAAAAAGCCGCATTTGTTACCACCTTTTGAAAGCTTGAGCATGCCGGACTCTTGCGGAAGACCGTCGTGTAGAGTTCAGAGGCTTGCCGCATTCCGTCGCTCCATCTGAGCGCGAAGAGGCGCGGTCCTCCGGAGGGCTTTGAATTTATGCTTGCCCCAGCGAGCGAGCCCGCCGGAGTGGCCCAGACAAGATCCTTTGCATCGCCTGTCCGCGCTGCGGCACGGCCTTTACCGATTTCGACGGCTGTCGTGCGCTACCAGCGTGTGCCAGGAAAGGATGCGGTTGCCATTTTTGCGCCTGGTGCCTCGCTGACGCTGGCAAGGATGCGCATGCCCACGTCAGACCATGCCCGCGCAAGCCTCAGCATGCCAGGGATCCCTACTTTTCGGAGTCCCACAACATGCAGCGCGTCTGGGTTAGACTCCGCAAGGAGCGCCTCACCGCCTATCTGCGCAGGAATGTTCCCAACGATGGCGACACTCGCGCGCAGCTTGCGCAGCAACTGGCGCCCTTCATCACCGCGGACGTTGTCGGCCGCAAGTTCCGTTTTCCTTGGTGATTGCAATCGATACCACCAAAAGTTTCCTTCTTTACTTACACGTCATCACCACGCCTCGCGATGGAGCTTGGCTTTTTCGACGATGAACTTGCCGACCTTGTACCGCTGCGACGGGTTGTTGGCGGCCTCGTACTTCCAACCCACCACGAGGCCGCAGTTTTGGCACATGGTGTCGCACACCGTGTGCAGCCCGGTCAGCAGCACGCGCTCCTCCTTGGGCCCCAGCTTGACGTTCACCGCCACATTCACCAGGAACGCGCGGCCGCTGCGCCCGTGAAAACACTTGCTCACGATATCGTCGTACTGCGCCAGGTGCGTCCTGCACTTGGCGCACGAGTACACGCGCGGGCCCTCCAGCTGCACCAGCGACATTTCCTCCTCCGCGTCGCTCCTCCTCGCTCCACCTGCAGCAGCAGCAGCACCACCACCAACGACAGCAACGACAGCAACCCGGCGTCCTGGTAGCGACGACTTTTCCGCGGCGGGTCGCGGGTCGCGCCGCGTTGCAGCGTCTCCCGCGCCACGGACGCCGCGGCGGGGCGCGCCGGCGCAGGGCCGCGCGCACGAGGGGCCGCAGCGACGCCTCCGCCCCCCACGCCGCCCGCCGCGCGCGCCGCCGCCCGCGCAGACGTCGCGCCGCGCGCGTCCCGGTCTGCGCGCGCGGCGCCGAGCGCCAAGCGGCCCATCGCCGATAGGCCACTAGACGCTCGCACGAGCCGAGCTTGAGCGCGCAAGCATTTCCTGTCTGCGCTGCGGCTGCAAGCGCGCGCGTACCCTTCTGCGCGGCCTCGAGGAGGTCGAGCGAGCCGAGCCCGAGCAAAGGCAGCAGCACTGCAAAGCACCAAGCGCGGCCGACGCCGCGCCGTCGTCCTCGCAGCGCCAGGCCCCGACCGCGCCGTCGCTGGAGGCCGACGCTGGCGTCGCTGGCGTGCAGCAGGAGCAGTTGCAGCCGCGGCCGTGGCGGTTCGTGCGTCGTACGCTACGCGGCGGCGCGCCACGGGGGTTCTGTCTGGCTGGCTTGAGGAGTACGTCGAGCCGGCGGAGCTCCCGCAAGGGCTGATCGCACGCGCGGGGGAAAATGAGGGGCCTGCTCGAGGTGGCGCTCGGCGTCGGGCTGCTGGCCGCAGGGTCCGTGGCAGTCTTCGGCGTGGGGAAGGTGTTCACGACGCTCATGGAGGCGTACAGGAGGGTGAACGTGTTCATGCTGCGGTTCAGGGGCCTCACACTGGAGACCGCGGCGGACAAGCGCGTGGTCAGCGGGCAGGCGTGGGCGGACTGGTGCGACGCGCTCAAGTCGGCCGGCGCGACGCTGCTCAGCCCCGGGTGCCCGACCGACCCCTTCACGCAGGCCGAGGGCTACCGGTACCTGAGCCGCCTGGCGCGTGTCACGCTGGAGAACTTCGTGGAGTGCGGGTCCACGGACGCCCCCAAGTTTGTGGCGCTGGCCAACGGCTGGCGCGACGCGCCCGTGCACATCGGCTCCGACAACCCGGACAATGTGTACCAGAGCGCCAACATCAGCGGCCGCAAGGAGTACATCGTGCGCGTCAAGCGCGGCACCGTGCGCTACCTGGGCTTTGGCACGCAGGCGGGCCGCTACGGCGCGCCGGGCGGCCTGCGCACCATCGATAACAAGGAGGCCTCGGACTTTGAGCAAAATGAGGACGGCACCTTTGAAATCTACATCTCCAACGAGCGTCCGGAGGGCGCCAAGAACTGGCTGCGCACCGTGCCGGATCCGGAGCCCGGCATGCTGCTCGTACGCCAGACGCGCGAGGACCATGCCAACGAGGTGCTCGCCGAGGTGGAGATTGAGTGCGTCGGCGGGGCCAACAAGCCGCCCCCCATCACCGCGCAGGCCTTCGAGGACGCGCTCCAGACGTCGGCGCTCTTCGTCGCCGGCGCGCCCATCATGTTCGCGCGCTGGGCCCACGGCTTCCAGCGCCACGCCAACCAGCTTCCCCTCTTCGACCAGAAGACCTCCGACAAGGTCGGCGGCGACCCGGCCATCCGCTACTACCACTCGTACTGGCGCCTTGCGCACGACGAGGCGCTCGTCATCACCGCCACGCCGCCCGAGTGCGCCACCTGGAACTTCCAGGCCAACAACTACTGGATGGAGGCGCTCGACTACCGCTACCACCAGATTCATGTCAACAAGCACCTGGCCAACTACCGCAAGGACGGCTCCGTGCGCGTCGTGCTCACCACCAACGACCCGCTAGAGCGTCTAGGGCTCGACCCGCGCGACCCGGACCTTGCCTACTTTTGGGTCGAGACCACCGGTCATGAGCAAGGCACCATGTGCTGGCGTTGGGTCCGCCCCGTCACGGACGAGGGCTTGCCGCAGCCGCAGACGCAGGTTGTGAAGTTTGCCGACCTACCTACCGTCCTCAAGGACTGACGCTGCGTTGATCGTTAAGCTTAGAAAAGAAAACGACCCATCCTCTTCGAAGAACTCGCGCATCCTGCCAGCGAGCGAGCTACGGCTGCGCCATTCCAGGCTGGCTTGCGCTTGCTGCTTCAAAAGTAGCGTGTTCTTGACAATCTGTGCGGCTGCGGCTCTGCATCAGCATCATCTCAATGTACATGTTCAAATTCTTAGTCTCCTTCTGGCAGTGCATGCGTCACAATGGATCCCTGCTGTGTACCCGCAATGACGAGCCGCTGCCGCTCACACACAGCAAGGGCGCGAAACTGCAGGTCAGGGTTGGAAAACTCCTTGACCAGCCGTGCATCTGCTGAGGAAGCGTCCTCGCTGACAGCCCCAGAGCCGCTGTAGTCCCAGAGACGAATGGTGCCGTCGAAGGAACACGTGACGAGGTTCGCCGGGCCGGGCGTCGAGAGGACCGCCATGTCGCGCACCGAAGCGCGATGCGCCGCGAAGGCCGCCACCTGAAAGCCCTCCCGCAGATTCGCGAGGTTCCACACACGCACCCAGCCGTCGTCACTGCCCGAGATCGCAAAGCACGCGTCCACCGCGAGGCAGGTGACCGGCTCGCTGTGCCCGCGCAGCTCGCACAACTGCGTGTAGAGCGTCATGTGCCATACGCGCACCACGCAGTCGTTGCCGCCCGTCAAAAAGGTGTCTGGCCGCGCCTGCGTGCCGCTGCTGCTGTCCGCGGCGTACGCGCTCGCTGGGTTGTACCGAATGCAGAGAATCTCCTGGCCACCGGACCTTTGCAGCGCCGCCAGCCCGTCCTCTTTGCCCTCCACGCCGCCAACTCCTTCCTCCGCTTCCTCCGCTTCCTCGTCATCCTCCTCCTCCTCCTTCTCTGGGTCTCTTGCCTTGTGCGCTACGAACATGCACTCGAGCTTGGGCTTGATCATGCTGCGCAGAGTCACATCCCAGATGCCCACCTTGCCATCGTAGCCGGCACTCAGCAAGAAGACTTGCCGCCGCCGCTCCGCCACGTCCAGGCAGAGCACCGTGTTCTCGTGCCCGCGCAAGATCATGGTCGACCCGGTGTCACAGGACCACATACGGATTGTGCCGTCTTCGTTCCCCGTAGCGAGAATGCCCGAGTCCGGCAGTCGCGCCAACACGGTCATCTCGGACCGCGGCTCGCGCAGCCGCCACAGACACCGCATGTCGTACCAATCCCAGGACCGCAACGTGTTGTCCAGAGACGCCGAGTAAAGCTGGAACCCCTGGCGCGCCACCTCGCGACTCGCCGCCAGCTGCATGGAGCGCGAGCTCCCGGCCCGGGCGCGATGCTCGGGCTTGCTGCCTTCGTGCTCCACAACCACGAGCGAAACGACCGCGTCGCAATGGCCCGCGTGCTCCTTGTACTCCAAATCCCGCAAGATCGACCACGACAGCAGCCGCCCGCCCACGGAGGCGCGCACGAAGCTCGGCTGCGCCCCGCTGCCGCTGCTCACCGAACACGACAACACCGCGTGCTTGCGCACACGCTCCGGTCCGTCCACCGCCGGGCCCGGGCCCGGGCCCGCCTGGTCCGCGCTGCCTGACTCGGCGATGCGCTGGCACATGAGCCGCTTGTCCGTGTAAATGTTCCACACCTCGAGATAGCCGTCCTGGTCGCCGCACAGCAGCTCGTGATGCATTGCATCCCACGCCAGGCTCGTGTAGCGGCAGCGCCGCTCGTTGCGGATGCACAAGAAGGCGGCGCGGCCCAGTGCGTCAAAGATGCGCACGCAGTTGTCGAAGCCCGACGTCACAATCAGGTTCAGCTGCGCCAGCATCTCCATTGCAAAGATGCCCAGCTCGTGCACCTGGTGGCGCTCCACGTTGCGAGTGTCGTACATTTCCGTGGGCGCAGCTCGGGCCTCGCTCAGCCCACTTGACCTGCTCATGGCGCGCCGTCCGGCTGCGCTCAGCCCGCTGGCCTTGCGCACGCCGCGCTTCGCACCGCCCGTCGCTGGCCGCACCACCAGGACGCCGCCCTTGCTGTCGCCCGCGTACACGGTGGGCAGCTCCTGCTCGCTTCGCACGGGCCCGAGCACGACCGAGGTCATCCACTCGTGGCGCTCGATGCTCTGCGCCAGCTGGAACCACGGGTGCAGCAGCAGCTCGCGGTGCGGCACCGTCGCCCACACGCGCACCGTGCGGTCTGTGCTGCAGCTCACCAGCCGCTGTGCGCGGAAGCCGCCGCCAAAGCTCAGCGCCGTGATGGTGCCGCCATGGCCCACCAGCGTCTGCACGCACTCCAGCTCCCCGCGCCGCGACTTGCGCGCCCACACCTTGACTGTGCGGTCCGTGGACCCGGTCAGCACCAGGTCATGCGTGCGCACCGCGTTGTTCGTCCCGCCACAGCCTTCGGCGAACTGTACCGCGGTCACGCCGCCGCCGTGCCCTGTCTCTTGCACGACGAGCGAGTCCGCCGCTGTCGCGCTGCGCGTGTCCTGCGCGCAGTGCGCCAGCCGCCCGTCCTCCAGCCCCATGAATAGCCTGCCATCGCCCGTCACCTGGCACAGGATTCGCGCGCCGCTCTGCTGCGTCGCGCTCTTCTCCTCCAGTGCTGCAGCCGCGGCCGCCGCGGCGGCGCCCACATCCAGCACGCAGTCGCCCAGCTCCGCCTTCATGGTGCCGGCCGAAGCGTTCCTGCCGTGCAAAGTATACTCGCAGAGAGAGAAAGCGACTCGGAGACCTTGAAGACTCGTAGCCGTTGGGTGGTTTCCCGGCATTCCCTTCCGAGCGTGGGAAAACTCTGCGAGCTGGGCTGCGGAGGCGGTTGCGCCGAAGAGAGCGAGACCATTTTTCTTGTGCGCCTCGCCTCGCCTCGCGATGCGCGGCCCGCCTTGCCTCCCTCCCTCCCAGCCCGGCGCAGGCAGGCGACGTGCTCTGGATGCCGGTGAGTCTGGCAGTCTGCTCCGCCCTTTCCCTCGTCCACCAAGGCTTGGCCCTCCTTCCCCTTGAGTGTCATCACGTCAGGCTTTTGGGTTACTACACGCGGTCCACGTCCTCGTTGCGCGGAGCCTGACGAAGTACTCCACGCCGGCGCGCTCGCGGCTCTCGGGGTCGCTCGCGGCGGCGGCAGCCACTGACTAAGACTCGGACGGCCTCAGGCTTCGCCTTCGGCGGCGGGGCGGGCGGGCGGGCTGGTGGCAGGGAGGAGAGAAGATGAGCACGGTGACCCGGAGGCGGTAGCTAGTGATGACGATGGCGCGCGTGCCGCGCGAGGCGTGTACCTACCTAGCGAGCTAGCCGCGGCTCCAGGACGGCGCGACTCGCGAGGCGCGGCAGGGCGCGGCAGCAAAGCCGCAGCGCAGCGCACTGGCAGCGGCAGCGCAGCGCGGCAGTGCAGCGCAGCGCAGCGCGAAGGGCGGCAGGAGCGCGAAGGGCGGGCGACAGGATGGCGAGCCTCCTGGCCAAGGTCTGGTCGAGCGTGGCGGGGCGCGGGAGCGTGAGCGAGTACGCGGCGGAGGACGTGGACAGGATCGTGGCGGAGGAGCACGAGGCCCGCGACGCGGAGAAGGCGGCGCTGGATCGAGAGGAGGCGATCCTGGAGCAGGAGAGCGAGACGCTCGACCTGGAGGAGGAGGCGGCGCAGGCCGCCAAGGCCGCGGAGGAGGCGAACCAGATCGCCATCAAGGAGGAGCGCGAGGCGGAGGAGGCGGACGCAGAGCTGCGCGCGCGACTGGACGCGCTGCAGACCGCCGAGGCAGAGGCGAAGCGCAACGAGGCGCAGTTCGCGGCGGCCGAGGAGCAGGCGGCGCTCAAGGAGGCCGAGGTGGAGGCGCTCGAGGAGGAGATCAGGGCCAGCATCGAGGCCATCGACAGTCAGGAGCGCGCCAAGGCCGAGGAGATTGAGCGCCTGCAGGCCATCGCCGAGAACCCCGAGGAGCACGGCCAGGTCCAGGCGTCCAAGGCCAGCCACCAGATCTCCACGCTCGAGCAGGAGGACCCGATGCCGCTGCAGAAGGCGCGCCTCACCAACCAGGCCCTCCTTCGCCGGCAGGCACCGCTCCTGCAGGCCGCCAAGGGCGCTCGCTTCGACGCCAAGCAGGCGCGCAAGCCCTTCGAGGCGGCGCGCGTCGAGGCCGAGCGCGCGCGCGAGGAGTGCGAGCAGGCGCGCGTTGACGCAGACCGCGAGCGCATGGAGGCCGTCGAGGCGCGCGCCGAGGCGGACAAGGCCAAGGCGCTCGCCGCCTCCAGCCTCGCCAAGGCCAAGGCCTCGCGCTCCCATGTCACCAAGCAGCGCAAGGCCGCTGTCAAGGACCGCGAGGCCGCGCAGCGCCGCCGCAAGTCGCTTCAGGCCATGCGCAAGCGCGCTGAGAAGGAGCTCGCGCGCCGCGCCGAGGCCGAGGCCGCCGCGGCCTGAAGCCGGGAGACTTTTGATCATCATTGAACACAAAAAGAAGCAGATTCGTCCTTGCATGCATGCATGCATGCAAACTTCTATCCTCCTCTCTTTATTACAAGCCATCGGTCCACGTGTCCTCGTCGTCTTCTTCTTCGTCTCCGCTCTGCGTGGCATCGTCCACGGTGCTCTCCCCGTCGCGAAGAAGCGCGCCCTCGCTCAGGTCCACCGCCGCATCCTCCTCCTCCTCCACGAGCGTTTCGGTGCGAGCCTCACGAGGCGCCGGCGTAGGCAGTCCACGGGCTCGCGCAGCGTCGCGCAGCGCACGGTGCTTCTTGTACTGGCGGTAAAAACGCTGGATACCGCGCGCCGCCGCGGCACGGCGCGCTTGATCCACGGCGTGCAGCTGACTGTGGGCCCGCGTGGCCGCCGTGGACGTTGGCGCGTGCTGGATGCGCGTGGTCGTGCTGCGCACGCGCTCGTAGACGACAAAATTTTTGTTCGACGCCGCGATGATGCTCTTGGCCACGGCCTGCAGCACGAGGCGGTCGCTCTCGGACGCGCGATTGATCATCCAAAAGGCCATGGGCGCCTGATGCTGCTGGAAGAGAATGCGGCTCAGCGTGCCGCGCTGCGAGACAAAGTCGGCAGCCTCCTGCCACTGGCGCAGCATGCGCGCAAAGGCCGCCAGGTCCGCCTCGTCCGCCACCATGAGCCAGTCCAACAGAAAGGGGAAGGTGCGCACGAGCTTGCGATAGAAGCGCGCCATATTCGATCCGCGGTACACGGAGACCGGGCCGTCCGGCCGGATGATGTTGCGCACCATGGAGTCCAGCTCGAAGAAGAGCGTCGTCTGCAGCGGCGAGCACAGGTCCGACATGGCCCAGCGGATCAGGTACTTGGACTTGAAGGCGTCCTTGAGCTCGGACCGCCGCAGGTCCGCCACATTCTCGTTGATGAGCCGCGCGAACTCGTGCGCGTCAATCGTCCCGGTCTGATCCACGTCGTACTCGGCAAACAGATTGTCCAGTTGCACGCGGTACGCCTCGCCGTCCATTTGCAGCACCTGCGTGATAAAGTCCTGCAGCTCGCGCCGCGTGATGGTGCCAGAGCCATCGTGATCGATCACTGCGAACAGGCTGCTCGTGTTTGGGTCCGCAATCAGCGGACCCGGCCCGCGCCGGCTGCGCCGCCGCCGACGACGACGGTCCCACAACGACCGCAACGTACTCCACAGATTCTCGTCTAGCCACGCCAGGAGCGAACTGCTCAGCGGCTGCTCATCTTCGTGCGGGTGCTGATGTTGCTGCTGCTGCTGCTGCTGCTGCTGCTGCTGTTGCTGCGCATGCGCATTTTGCGAATGTGGCTGCTTGTGGAACGAGCTTCTCACGTCGGAGTGCGCAGTCGAGGCGGGAGGCTGGGCCTCCAGGTCACGGTCCGCGTCCATGAGCGCCTCAGCGACAGCCTCTGCCACAGTCGCTGACGACGGGCCGGCCGGCGACGCGCGCTTCTGCAGCTCAATTCCCTTGCTGTCCATCTCGCTGAACTCGCTGCTGCTGCTGCTGCTGCCACCGCTCCGGGTACTGCCGCCCCAGCGAGGCCCGGCGTCCGTGAAGGCGACGCTGCGGCTCGAGCCGTCCTGCGTGAGGTCGCCCGAGGTGTTGGGCGTCGACCCGCGCAAAAGACCGCCGCTGGGACGCGGCGACAGCGGCGGCGTCGAGGTCGTCGTGTCGGCGCTCTTGGTGGACGCCCACAGCACGCTAGACCACGCCGCGGAGCGGCCGCCGCGACCACGCGAGCTAGAGCCGCCACCAGCCGCGTTGCGGCTCGCTTGCAACAGGTTCAAGTTGCCGAGGACGCCCATGACGTCGGTAAGCGAACGCGTGTCCGCTTGGCGGCGCACCGTGCGCACCAGCGAGACCGCCTCGCTCTGCCCCTGCTTGAGCAGGTGCGCCTCGGCGCGCACCACGCGTAGGTAGTCGCGGCCATCCAGGTACGAGATGACGACGCCAAGAACGACGATGCTCAGCGTCACGAGCAGGAGCAGCCACGCCAGCACAGAAGCCACCGCCTCGTCAAAGGTAGTGTCCACCTCCGTGGACGCGTCTGCCGAGGTCGGCGACGCCAGCATACTCAGCAGCACGCTGGACTCGTTGCTGTACGCGGTGCAAATGACGCCGAGGAAGATGTACAGAAAGGACCCAAACAGACTGGCCTGGTCCAACACGTTGAGGCGCCGCGACAAAAAGGGCTGGTGCATGACCTGCAGCGCCAGGCAAATGACCAGAATCAGGCAGCCGATGGTGGCCTGGATGTAGCCGTCCCCCGCCGCCGCCACCAGCACCATGGCGAACGCGAAGCGCCGGAACGTCATAAGGCACTCCCAGCGCGACACCTCCTGGCGAAAGTCGCTGTACATCCAGCCGAAGCGCTCCAAGAAGTTGGGCTCCGCCTTGAGCTCGCGCGTCTCCGCAATGGTGAGAATGTAGAACTGCGCCACCGGAATGCCGATCACGTAGAGCAAGATGCCAATCACGCTCCATGGCACAAGCGCATGCAGGTGGCGGCCCTCCCAGCACACAATGTCCGGCGATGCGCGCATCACCACCGAGCCGTCCGCCAGCTCCAGGCACGACAGCGGTTCCAGGAGAATCACCACCAAGGACGGGTACACGATGAGCAGAAAGTTGAACACCAGCCCGATGGACCGATTTTGCAGCGACACCTGGTCCTCGCGCGTGTCCGGCAGGTCAAAGTACGAGGCCACGCGCTTCACAAAGGCCACAAGCATGTTGCAGCGGCCATTCTGCAGCGCCGCGTCCACGCGCGCCTGCTCGACCGCCGTGGCCGTCGACGCCGCCGACGCCGCCTCCGCGCCGGCCACCGACCGCCGTCGCCGATTGCGATTCACGCGCTCCCAATACCGCACGTTGAGCTCGCCCATGCCGACAATGGCCAGCTGAAACGAGGCGTAAATCACCGGCATCAGGTACTGCAGCACGTAACGGTTTACGAAGCTCCAGCTCTCCCACCAGCACGTCGGCGAGAAGTAGTCCACCTCAAAGCCCGTCACCTCAAAGGGCGTCTGCAGGACGTCCACCGGGTACGGCCATACCAGGTCAAAGTTCTGCACGATGTTCACGATCTGCGCGTAAAGCAGCACCAGGTCCAGCGCGCGCACCTCGTTCGACAGAACGTTCAGCACGATCCACGCGAGGATCACGCCGCTCCAGCAAAACACCACAAAGGCCTTGTCCACGCTCGTGCCGCCGCCGCCCGGGCACTCGTGACAGCCGCCCAGATCGTACCAGCCCTGCCGGCACCGGAAGCAGAAGACGTCCTGCGTGCTGTTTGAGCACAGGTACAGCTCGGTGCCCAGGCAGGCGTCCTCGTCCTCGCACTCGAAGAACCGGCTCGGCGCCTTGGGATCGCCCCAGAAGCCCGGCAGTGGGTAAGGCGCCACGTTCACGTACGGCGGCGCCGCGTCCTCGTACGCCTCGTTCGTGTTGCCCAGACACACCGCGTTGTCCGGGCACGAGTAGCACCGCTCGCCCGTGCGCGTCGGGTCGGCCTGCAGGCCGTTCCAGTGTAGTGTGTCGCATACGCACTCGTCGCGCGACACGCCGTCCGAGTTGATGCGCTGCGTATTCTCCGGGCAGCTCGAGCACGATACCGACCCCAGCTGGTCCGCGTACAGCGTCGTGCTGATCCTGTTGCACGAGATGCACTGCGTCATGCCTTCCTGCGGCGCGAAGCTGCCCAGCGGGCACAGCGCCGTTTCACGCCCGTCGCAGTACGAGCCGGCCGGGCAACTCGTGCACTGGAGCCCGTTCACGGCGCTCGCGTTCGCCTCAACAAAGTCGCCCTGGCTCTCGCAAGTGTCCCGACAAAAATACATGCCAGCCTCGTGCGCAAAGGTGCCCGCCTCGCACTCCGTGCGCACGCGGCTGTCGCAGCTGTAGCCGGGCTCGCACTCCACGCACACGCCAATCTCCTCCGGCACCGAGTCGTCCGACGCGTTCGTCCACTGCGGATTTTGCACGCGCACGATGTACTCGCCCAGCATGCACTGGGCCTCCGTGAAGCAGTCCGGCTGCTCGTAAAAGCCCTCGCAGACACACTCCCCCGCCGACGTCGGCCGCCCGTGGCCGTTGCAGGTGTCGACCGGGTCCATCTCGGCCGTCAGGTTGTAGGCGACCAGGACGCTCCCCTCCGCTGCCGACGACTGCAACAGCCGCCCATTCCCACCGGTGCTCGACACCACTGAAACCTGGTCGCCTTCCACGACCACGGCCAGATCCGCGTCGCTCACGAGCGCCGCAATCTCTTCCACGACCAGGGCCGCCTCTGCCTCGAGCTCCTCGAGCGAGCCGACCGGGCCCGCGCGCTTCGCGCAGTATGGCCCGCCGTAGCGCGTCTCGTTGAAGCACAAGCACCGTGGCTCGTTCGTGGTCGTATCGACGAGCGGCGCGCCGCGCCCGTTGCACGTCGCCCACATCGTATACTCGCACGCCTCGCCCGCCACGAGCCGCGCCATGCCGGCGTCTTCGTAGCACGAACACCGCCGCGTGCGCACGGCCGTGCTGGTCGAGTCAACGCAGCTGCCAGGCAGGAGCGTGCGGTCTTCGGCACATCGCCCCTGGCTCGACCCGTCGGCCGACTCGAACGACTGGTAGCAGTCCATTGTCAGCCCCACGCGCACGCGGTACTGCACGTCGCGCGGGTCGTTGCCCACGTAAAAGGTGCCAAAGACGGCCTCGATGATGGCGCTCGAGGCGTTGCCCGAAATCACTTCGCTCGGCGCCAGCGCGCGCGGCAGCCGCAGGTCGACGGCCGTCGACGACGCAGCCGTCAGCGCCCATCCCGCCAGCGCCACCGAGACGGCGCTGCCCTCCGCAACCTGCACGTCGAGGCCAAAGGATGAGGGAATGCGGACGTCGCTCGCGTTGCCAAGACGCGCAAAGACGTCCGTCGCGAGAAAGGCCCAGTCAAACGAGAGCGACTCCACCACGGCCGTCCGGTCGCGGCCTCGCGGCAGGAGCAGCTGCGGCTCCTCCTCAAAGACGTCGTCCCCGCTCTCGATCGCCGCGACCGGCGCGTACAAGCGAACCCGCGCCTCGCCCGACTCTGCGCGGCAGTTCGTCGCAGTGTAGTCAAGATCGTCGTGCGCGGTGATGCCGGCCACCGGCTGCACCAGGACCTGGCCCGAGGCGCTCGTCACCATGCCCGCGAGGAGGGCAGCCGACCCGCTGACGCGCACCGCGTCAATCACGTGCCAGCCCGGGATGAGCGTTGTGTTGAGCTCGATGCGCACAAAGCGCGCTGCAAAGGTGCTCGGGCACACCTCGGGCGAAAAGATGCGTGCGCGCTCGCCCGCCGTGAGCGAGGCCGTGTCGGCGGCGCCGGCCTCCCACAGCGTCGTCCACGCGGTGCGCGTCTCGCAAAAGGTCTGGCTGCTCGTGTCGTTGCGGTAGCACGGCGAGGACGCGTCCAGGTACTCGGCCGCGACTTTGATGGCCACAACGGCGCCCGGATTGAAGACCTCGTACACCTGGACGCTCGAAACGTAGACGGCCGTGGCGACGGCGACCTCGAGGAACTCCGTGCCGACGTTCTCGCGGTAAGGCTTCCAGCCCAGGGCGTCGTCGCGCGTGTCCGGGTACACGTCCGGAGCGCCAACGGCCTGGATCGCGCTCCACGCGCTGTCGGTGACCGCCCGGCACGCGCGGCTCAGGCCACACAGCGGGTCTCCGAAGATCGTGCAGCTCGGGCAGCCCGCGGTCTGCGAGGAGAACCGCAGAACCTCCGAAGCGTACTGTTGCACAGTGCGCCGCGACTCCTGCACGACGGCCTCTTGCGAGTCCGCCTGCAGGAGGTTGGCGAAGATGGGCCACCGCGTGATGCGAAAGAGCACGGGACTGGACGAGCTCGAGAGCTGCACGGCGACCGCCTGGGTCCGATTCGTCGCCGAGAGACTCACGATGGCCTCCTCTGGCACGAGCGGGGCTCGTGTCTTGACCTGGACCGGTACTGGCGTCACCATGTATCCCACGCCCTGCGCCGTCACCCGCAGACTGATCTCGACGAGCATCCCAGCCTCGCCCCGTAGTACACTCGCCAGGTCCAGCGCCACGACGCCATTCTCCACCGTCGTGCGAGCCTCCGCCGCGGCCGCCCTTGTCACAAGGCACGAGCGGTCGAGACTGGGCTCGGCCAGGACGAAGAACGCGGCGGTTGCGTCCACCAGGCTGGACGGGAGGACCAGCGACCGCACCGTCGAGGCGTACGCCGAACCTGACGCCAGCCTAGCGGTCACCTCGACCCCGGGCCATGGCCAGCTCACCAGGAGCGGGGCCAGCTCCGCGCCCTCAGCCGCCATGTACGCGGTCCCATCGACTGGGGCGGGCCTTGCGAACAACACACTCACGCCCGCCTCATACGTGGTGATCGTCTTTTGGCGCCGGCTCCGGTCCACAAGCAGCACCTGGTACGAGAAGGCGTCCTCAGTGGCGGTCGTCGTGCGTTTGCGCTGGTAACGCACCGTGCCGAGCACCACAAAGGTATCGCGCGCCAGCGAACTGGGGTCCGCCAGGTCAATGCTGATAAGGCTGCCCTGCTGCGGGGTCGTGCCGATCTGCACTTCGTAGGAAAAGTCCTCCGAGGCCTCCGTGGGTAGGTAGCCCATGAGCTGCACGTCGAGGAGTCTCTCGGTGCTGTTTTCCAGGTACACGACGGTGTCCCCGCCCGTCAATTCGACGGACGACGGGACGAGGAGGGCACCGTCCAGGAGGCTGGCGCCCACGCTCGCGGCGCTGCGATTTGTCGAAGCAACGTACGCCGCGTCGGAAGCCAACGGGACGGCACAGACATCGTCGTTGCCGCCAGCCGCGGCGAGCGTGTCAAAGTCGAGCTCCACGACGGGCCTCGCTTCGCTGTCCTCGTCCAGGGCCGCCTGCGCGGCAGCCCAGATCTCCTCGGTAGACCGGGTCGCGTTCCACACGCGCACATGGTCCACGGCACCCACCATGCCGCGACCGATGGTGAGCGTGCCGCGCACCGGAAGCGCCTGCGGCTCGGTGACCCGGAACCGCTTGCTGGCCACGGAAAAGTTGGCGCGGAAGTCAACTTCGGTCGGGTCCGCGGCACGCGCCTGCGCCAGGAGCGCGAGCGCCGACGGCGAGGCGGCGCCGGCAACCGCCCACACCGGCACGCCGACCGGGTTGTCGCTCGCCAGCATCTCGGGCGACGCGTACCAGCTTCGGGTCGAGACCGCGCCGTTCGTAAAAAAGGTACTGTTCCCGTCTGAGAGGCCGTCCGCCGGCGCAAAGAAGCCCAGCTCCGCGAGACCGACATGTGTTGCGCCGGCGGCCGCCGCCAGCACGCGGAGGCGGAGCGCGGCGACCTCCACGCCGTCCAGCGTCGACAGGTCTTGCACGGTGAACCATGCGGCACTCCCCGCAGCGGGCGCCTCAGCGTCTTCGCTGGAACGGGCGTCGATTTCAATCCAGTCCTCATACACCTGATTTGCGTCGTGCACGAGGGCCTCAAGGACCCAGGCCTCGGGCGCCGCGGCGGACGAGGTCTCGGGCGGCGCAACGAGCGCGTAGCGCATGCCGGCCTCGAGCTCGCGCGGCTCGGTGTAGGTGTAGGCGAGCGCGACGTCGCCAGCCTCGATGGCGTCGCCGCTGGCGTCCACGGCCCACACGGAGGCAGGGTCCGCGTCAAAGGCGTTGGCCGCCTCCATTGCGGAAAACGGGTACACGGAGCAGTCCACGGCGACCGTGTCCGCCGACGACGCCGCACCCTCGTGCGAGGGTGTGCCGAAGAGGGCGGCGCCCTGCGATGCGCAGCGGTAAGCGCCCAGGGACTCGAGCGCGGTCGCGTCGGCGCCCTCCTCCAGGCGCTGCACCTGGATGCACGTGAGACCATCGTTGACGACGGCGGGCAGGAGGGCGTCGGCGCCGGTCCATTGCAAGATGACGGCCTCGGCACCGAGCGCAGCGAGTTCTACGATGTCCTCGCGCGTGGGCAGCGTTTCCTTGGCCGAGAGGAGGACGACGAAACGCTCCACGGAGCGTGCGCCTTGAATGCGCTCTTGGAACGAGCTCGCACCGCGGTCGGCGTCCAGGTCAATGGGCGCCAAGCTCACGTTGATCATGCCGTAGAGCTCATCGGCCGGCACGCCGGAATAGGAAACCTCGCGCAGGTCCGAAGCGCGTAGCGTGCCGATGGAAGCGGCCTCGCCCGTGAGCAGGCCGGATCGCGCCGCGAAGGTTGTGTTCGCGAAGAACGGGCAGTCGCAAAAGCCCCAATCATCCGGGCGCCGCCACGTGTACCAGTTCGCGGTGGAGCACCACATGGTGAGCCCGGGCACCACGCGTAGGGCGGCCTCGTCGCTGATGACCGGGCCGTCGTCGCGCGCGCTGGGGTCAAAAGGCACGCACTGCGTCACCCAGACACCGTCGTTGCGAAAGGGCAGCGCGCAGTCGAGCACCTCGCCGTCCGCCAGCGGGCCGCCCACGGCGCGGCAGCCTGCGCCCGCCCAGGACGCATCTTCGCCGACCGGGGCGGCGGGCGCCGGCATCACGGCCTGCGCCGCCACGCTCAGCGTGGGCTCCGGCTGGGGAGCGCGAGCCTGGCCGTTGACAAAGACGCCCATGTGCGAGGCATTATACACGGCCGCCAGGTGGTTCCACTTGCCGACCTCCAGCTGCGCACTGGCGTGCGGCACGAGCAGGACCTCGTCCCCGACCTGCCACACGAGGCCGTCCGCATTGAGCGCCAGGCGCCAGCTCGACTCGAGCTCAGCCAGCACGTACTCTTGCGCCGCCAGCGCCCGCGACGGCAGCAGCGCCCAGAGCTCCACGGTGAGCGCGTCGCCCCACCCCGGGTACTCGAGCTCGGCCTCCACGCGTGCGTCTGGGCTCGGCAGCCAGGCCGCGCGCCCGGGCCCGCCCACCTGCACTTGCGCAGCGCCCGCTGCGGCCAGCGCCAGCGCCAGTGCCAGCGCCGCGACCAGGGCTGCCGGCGGCCTCATTCTCCGCCGTCTGCCCGCGCTCGCGCCGCCGCGCCGCCGCGCCGCCGCGCCGCCGCGCAGCGTTGTGCGCGCAGATGGGGAATCAGTTGAATGGAGGAGGATGGATGGAGTGGACCGAGGAATCGGAGGACCACGCGCGTCCGCGGCCGGCGGCACGCCCTCCCGCGCAGCGCGTCGCGCCCGCCGCGCCGCCCCGCGCCGCGCCGCGCCGCGCGTCGCTGCGGCTCGCGCGCGCCG